>PVJL010020056.1:0-12734 GCA_004026885.1 Lyroderma lyra
CAAAAATTAACTCAAAATGGATTAAAGACCTTCATATAAGACCTGCAACAATAAACTGTATAGAAGAAGACATAGGTACTAAACTTATAGACCTAGGACTCAAGGAAGACTTCATGAACCTGTCCTCAAAGGCAAGGGAAGTAAAAGCAAAAATAAATGAATGGGACTATATCAAACTAAAAACCTTCTGCACAGCAAAGGAAACCACCAACAAGGCAAAGAGACAGCCAACTGAATGGGAGAAAATATTTGCCAATAACGCATCAGATAAGGGTCTAATATCTAAAATATATAAAGAACTAATAAGACTTAACAACAAAAAAACAAACAACCCAATTAAAAAGTGGGCAAAAGAACTAAACAGACACTTCTCCCATGAAGAAATACAAATGGCCAGCAGACATATGAAAAAATGCTGATCCTCATTAGCTATCAGGGAAATGCAAATCAAAACCACAATGAGATACCACCTCACACCTGTGAGAATGGCTATTATCAACAAGACAAGGAATAACAAGTGCTGGAGAGGATGTGGAGAAAAAGGAACTCTGGTACACTGCTGGTGGGAGTGCAAACTGGTGCAACCACTGTGGAAGGCACTGTGGAGGTTCCTCACAAAATTGGGAATGGAGCTACCATTTGACCCAGCAATCCCCCTTCTGGGGATCTACCCAAAGAACTTGAAAACCTTTGTCCGCAAAGCCTTATGTACCCCAATGTTCATCACAGCGCTGTTCACAGGGGCCAAAACATGGAAACAACCAAAGGTCCCTGCGACTGATGACTGGATAAAGTAGCTGTGGTACATATACACAATGGAATATTACTCAGCTATAAGAAAAGATGAAATATTGCCATTTGCAACAAAATGGATGGACCTGGAGATCATCATGCTTAGTGAAATAAGCCAGACAGAAAAAACAAAGAACTGTATGACTTCACTCATATGTGGAATATAAAACTGAAAGCAACAAAGAGAAAAGAAATGAACAAACAAATAACCCATGGACACAATCAATTGATTAATGTTTATTTGGGAATGAGTGGATTAGGGAGGGGAGAAAGGGGAGGGGGTGGGAGAGGAGGGAAGGGAAGCTTAATATAAGGTGATGGAAAGAGAAGTCACATTAGGTGATCAACTTATTATACAAGTTGACAATAAACTGTAGAATTGTCTATGTAATCCTTGCTAACAAATGTCATGCCAATAAGTCTAACAATAAAAATGAAGTGAAAAAAATAATAATTCTATATAATAGCTTTACTGGGTAGAGTAATATATGTTGTAGGTCCTTTCTTCTTATCACTTTTAAAATTTCTATCCAATCTCCTTGGCCTGCAAGGTTTCTGTTGAGAAATCAGCTGAGTCTCATAGCATTCCCATTGTATGTAACTGCTTTTCTCTTATTGCTTTTAATATTTTTGCTTTTTTTTTAACCTTTGTCATTTTAATTCTGATGTGCCTTGGTGTGGGTCTGTTTTGATTCATCATGTTTGGGATTCTCTGTGCTTACTGGGTTTGTGTAGCTATTTCTTTTAGTGGGTTAAGAAAGTTTTCCATTGTTAATTGTTTTAATAGATTTTCAATTCCTTGCTCTCTTCTTCTTCTTGTACCCTTCTATCGCAAATGTTGGTATGCATGATGTGATCCCAGAGGCCCCTTAATCTATACTAATTTTGGGGGGGTTCTTTTTTGTTTTGTTTTATTTTGTTTGCTATTCTTTTTTTGTGTTCTCTGCAACTTTATCTTCTAAATTTATCATTCAATCCTCTGCTTCATCTAATTTACTGTTGATTCCCTCTAATATATTCATTTCAGTAATTGTACTTTTTTATTAATGACTGACTCTTTTCTATCTTCATTTTTATGTTTTCTCTCTATTTGTTGTAGTTCTTTTTGAAATCATTGAGCATCCTTATAACCAGTGTTTTAAACTTTGTATCTGGTAGATTGCTTGTCTCCATTGTGTTTAGTTTTTTTCTGGATCTTTGTTCTGTTTTGTTTTGTTTTTTTTTATTTGGGACCTTTTTTGTCTCCTAATTTTGGCTACCTCCCTGTATTTTTTTTCTATTTATTATAAAGGGATGCTATGCCTCCCATTCTTAGTATAGTGTCCTTATATATTAGGTCTCCTTTTGGGACAAGTGGTTTAATCTCGCTGGTCACATAAGTTGGGTGCTTCAAATTTATATCTTGCATAGGTTGTGTGTGTCCTCCCATTGTAGTTGAGCCTTGATTACTGTTTTCCTGTCAATGGGAGGAATTGACCCTCAAGCTGATTTCTTGTTAGCACTGGCCATGACTACAGTGGAGGAACTGTGGTGCAGAGGATGACGCTATGGAGCAGGATTCATTTTAGCAGGGCTCTGGTGCCTAGTTAGTGTGGGCTTTGGGTGTTTCTTCCTTGGAAATGCAAGGTGATGCTTCAGCTCAGTCTGAGGCTGGCCACTGGGCATGCCAGCTCCTAGGCTTCCTAGGTGGGCACCAACTGCAGACAAAATTCAGCCATTCCTGTGCCCTGCCTAGGGCCATCTGGCATGAGCCACAAAGCAATTTGTGGATGGCCACTTCCTATGCTACACTTGGATGTGCCTCAAGAGACCAAGCCATGAATCTAGGCAAGCTATTTTTAGTGGCAGGCTTAGGGCTGCCTCAGGCAGTGGTACAGGACATGGTGAAGCCAGATGCTGCTTTTTTTGGTTTTTCAACCTTTGAGATATTTTAGGGAAGTGCAGCATAAGCCAAGAGAGTTGGTTTACACAGAAAAACCACTATAAGCAGCTTGGGTGTGCTCAAATGTTGGGTGGGGTAGATTCCCAAGGAATCGGGGTAAACAAACAGTATTAGCCAGGTTGATGAAGACTCAGCTATGGCAACCACCTGCATCTTCACACTGGGATGGAAGGAAGGCTCAACAAGGAAACAATGGCTTTCACTACCTCCTCCATCTTGGAGAAAGCTGCCCCTTCAGTTCTTGCCCTGAAGCCAGATAACTCAGTCTTTCCTTGTATGTTCCTGACACCTTTTGAGCTGCTGCCCCAGCATTGGAGGTCAAAGTGAGTGATAAGCAAGTAATTCTATGCACTCATTTTTTAAGAGGATTGCCTAGGACCGCAGCTGCCCTTTGTTTAACTCAACCACAAACTCTTCCATCTTTCACAACTAGAAGTTATGAAGACTTCTTTCCCTGGCACTGAAACCCTGGGCTGGGGAGCCTGGTCTGGCACTGATACCCTTCACTACTCCTGGGGGGAGACCTTTGTGGCCAAAATATTCCTTCCAGTTTTTAATGGTCACATGCAGGTATGAGACTAAGTTGTTTCAGATCTCTACTCCTTCCACCACTCTCTAGGTAGCTTCTTCTGTATGACCTTAGTTGTAAGACTTCAGTTCATCTAGATTTTAGGTGATACTCAGTGATGATTGTTCTATTGTTTAGTTGTAATTTTTATGTGTTTGTGAGAGGAGGTAAGCACGGTATTCACCTACTCTGCCATCTTGACCAAAATTTGACCCCATTCTTTATTTGAAGCTTTTGTGTAAGGATTTAGAAAATTTAGAATTGCTAGCTGGAAGAAAGAATATTTTTTTCTTAATTATATCATTCTTTGAGAACTATTGATTATTTTGTGGATATGAGGGAAAGAAATTGACCATCAAATTCTATATTTCAGTCTTTCAGCAGCCACAAACTTCTCATTGTACTACACTTCTAATATTGATTTAAATTTCCTGCTTTGTATCATATCTCCTAAAAACATTTATTTTCTTTTTTTTTCCTAATACCCCCCAATTTTATTCCTCTTGGCCCTTCACACACACTAAGAGCTAATTTTCATTGTAGTATTTACGTCTACTGCCAACTATAATGCAATTTACACCAGAAGTCTAGTAATAAAGTAGAACCATTTCCATGGTCATTCATATACTTTCTGATATTTGGGAAATGCTGAGAGAAAAATGGGTAGATAACTCAATCAGTCATGTGAATGTAAAAAGACTTTATAAATACTTCATTTTCATAACAACATTGTACTTGATTTTTCAACATAATGAATGAATATACTGTGACTAAAGACTAAACAGAGGCTAATAATAAATGTATTAATTAGCAACCTCCTTACATTTATCCTGGGAACAAATGGCCCTTTATTATAGTTGCTGTCATGCAAGAATACTGACTAAGTTTTGGTTTCCACTTTAGGAATACACATAAATTTGCAAGATTCTTCTACATTATCACTTGCCGACAGTCATTAATGACACTAATAAAGGCAGGAGACCTTGATTCAAACACCCCAATGATTAAAGTTAATGATAGATATGCAAACAGAGCCCTCATTAATCAACTTATTAATGATGCAAAAATGAAAGTTTACAAGCAGGTTTCTATATGTATTTATAGTACTTCCATATTTTTCAATCATAGATAAATTATTCTATCTCTATGATTTACCCATTTTTTTGTTATATACCCAAAAAAGCAGAATAACCATGTTCTGGTGAGAGAAATCCAAAGAAAAGTAAATATATCTAGCTCCATTAAGTTATGAATAAGAACATGTCATAAAATCAACAGACCACCAGCTCTTGTCTTAAGAAATATGTGGTAATAGATGGAAATTATAGGTTTTATTTAGAGCAGAAAGAACATTTACTTACCATGCCCAGGCCTAGTTGAAGCCTTCTAGTTTAGAAAAAGATAAGTGTAATACTACCAACTTTTTCCTACATAATTGATTTCTTAGATAACTACACCCTTGACAAATGGTCACATTATAGTGAGGAAAATCGTATGTGTTGACAACATTTATGTTACAATTCACACTTTCATTATCTTTATCATGATTTAATGGCAAAATTCTTCTATTTCTTATCAAGAGAAAAAAAATAATGCCAATGTTTATATAGGGTTATGTCTTTTAGTCATTCACGGTTTGCAGTGGTTTAACCAACTTGCTTTATTGAACAGTTTTTTAATAAAAGACAGGTTTTTATTATGTCTTTTATTGAAGACATAATTTAATGCAGAATGCCAAACAATTGGTTAGGGCAAAAAATTTTGAAAAAAAATTGGATTGTCTAGTATAAAAAAAATTAACAATGCCAGTTGCATTGTTAAAGTAGTCTTTTACTAACTACTTTACTGAGGAGACCCATTACTTTAACCAAAGTCCTCAGACCAGAAGTCCTAATTAGGTATAATCATATTTAACAGTGAATAATACACTAGTTCTATCAAGTTGTATTATCAATCCAAGAATTCCAATAATTAAATTGTGAATATAGCTATGTATTATGAGGTATAAGACAGATGAGGAAGTCTCTGTCATCTTTTAAGTGAAAACTTATTTTCTTAAAACTTTAAAAACTATATAATGCCACATAAGAGTCCCAGAGTGAAGGCAGAGAGATTGCAATTTTAAAAGAGTGATTACCCACTTAGGCTGTTAGGCCTTTTCAGGAGTCCATTTTAATATGAGTCTGGTTTGAATCAAGAGTAAAATGGATCTGTAACACACAAGAGACCTAATACTAGCCCTGAGTTTGTCTCAGAGCTAAGGTGGCTTCCCATTGCCTCTCAGGTGCTTTTATGTTATAAGCACATTGATTATTTCATTCTACTAAGAATCTATAGGCAGTCACCCAGAGAATAGTCAGCGTATGGGTAGTTTTCAGCTGCCCCTTTTTGCCATTGTGTTACAGACCTACATTTTAAAATTATAATTGTGACTCTCTCCTCTCAAGGTTCTTTTGCATCTGAGCCCTGTCACAAGTCAGTAGGTGGCATCTAGGTGTTACAATTTAGAAGTGAAACTCAGAACCTGGAGATCCACTTAAGCAGATTACCAGACCTGCAGGGAAGAGCAGATGTTGTGAGAAAAGAGTACTAAGACACAATTCTAATTGCCAAGACTCTTGGAATCACAAGAAACAAACCAGTACTATTTGGAAAAAAATTTACTGCTGCTAAGTAGCTGATAGTGAAACAGATCAGTCCACTCAACCACACTGTATATGCACTGCAAACCAAGTTTATTCACTTATTTATTTATTCATTTATTTAATGAATATTTACTGACTATTTATCATGTGTCAGGCATTGCACTGGAACCCAGGAATATAACAGTGAACAAGACAGACACAGTTCCTGACTTCACAAGATTTTTTTTGAGCTAGGGGCATTACAGTGTTGAGGTTAAGGACTCTGCAGCCAGACTATCTAGGGTGTAAATTATGACTCTTGCCCTTACTAGCTTTGTGACATTGGCAAATAATTTCCCCTGTCTGCATCTTTATTTTTTCATTTAAAAAATTGTAATAAAACAAGTGCCAAATTCACCGCATTGGTATCAGAATTAACTGAGTCAATGTGATGTTTAAGAATGTAAAAGAGTACCCATTACATAGTAAGCACTGTGTAAGTCTAGGATGTTCCTATATGTTGTATAGTTTCTGCTGATCATCCTGAAAACAACAGTCTGAAACCCATGATTTATTGTTTCCAGTATACCATATGATACCTTTTACCACTCACAATGAGCATTCTTTTACTTTGAGATAAAAGGGCCAGTATAACTTCAAGACCAACTACCATTAAGCTTTTAAATCAAATCTCTACCATCTCTTGGCCTCAACCAACTCATCTGTAAAGGACAGCCTATAATTAAATGACCTGGTACTGGTAATTTAAAACATTGTGTTTGAATACTGGTTTTTGCCATTTATTAGCTCTATGATCCTGAGCAACTTAATCTTTAGAGGTCTTCTTTGTCTTTAGTGTTCTGAAATTTCACCATGGCATGTCTATAAAGGAAATTGATTTTTATTTATTCTACTCAGAATCTGTTTCTTCTGAATCTAGAGACTCATGTCATTCATCAATTCTGGAAGATTCTCAATCATTATCTCTTTAAAAATTGCCTTTTCCCATTCTCTTTAGTTCTTCCTTTTGGAAGTCATATGTTGAACCTTTTAAAAATCTATTCTCCATGTCTCTTAGCTTCTCTTTAAATGTCTCAAACAGTAATTTAAACATAAGATGGTATGTTTAAACATATTCTCTCAGTAACTTTGATTTTAAAGCAATGCCACTTAACCTAGTCAAGTTGACAATGCAAAAGAATTGTATGCCTGAAACCTATGTAATCCTTGCTAACAGCTGTCACCCCAATAAGTCTAACAATAAAAATGAATTAAAAAAAAAAGAAAAAATTCACACAAATAATTTGGCTGGTTTTTTTTAACTTGACTAGTCATCTGAGTAAACCAATTGCTTTTAATGTCCTAAAGATGGCCATGAGAAAATAAACAAGCCAAGGATTTCCAAACCTGTTCTAAAATCAAAAACTAATTCTTATTATAGGAGAGGACATGAAAATAGTAAGTTAATTGGAGATGCTTTCAACAATAATTGGGAGGAGAAGACAAAATGGCGACTGGAGAGGAGGTCCCTAAAGCCTCTCCCAGAAAACACAATTGAACGGCCCTCCAGGAGCCAAGAAAGAGGAACCTAAGTGACAAACCGACTGTTGAGAAATCCACAAATCGCAAGTAAACACCTGAAGGCTGGCGAGAAGAGGGTGAGTCGGGGAGAGGGAAGGAAGCAGAGACGGACCACGCAAGATCAGGAGGCGATCCCTACTGACTATTCGGAGCTGTGCACTTTGGAGGAGGGGAGAGAGACTGGGGAACTGGGGACAGAAGGAGTTTGGGAGCCAGCCTCTGGAACTTTTGAGTGGCAGAAGGGCTGAGCGAGGACTCTGAACTGCAAAGATAACACCCCAGCTCTAAGCCCCCTGGATACCTACACAGGGCTGCAGTTGCTCTTCCCAGCCTGCTACAAAGGTGACCCTGCTGTCTCAGGCCAGGCTCACAGCTTTGGACTTATGGAGTGGGCACTTTCTCGTGCACCCGAGAGTTCTGAAAGCAGTGTGAGCCTTTCTGAAAGCAGAGACAGCCAGGTACTGAATCAGGGCTGGGAAGAAAGACTGATTTGATTTGCTAGCATTCATCCCAGCTAGCAAAAACAGCTTCCCCAGCAAAGGGCAGAAGCCTTTGGAAAGACTTTGGTTGGCCTCTCCCCAGGATATATGCGCATAGCCTCCAAATGCAGTAGGAGATCAGAAACAAGAAACAAACAGCCCCTTCTCCCCCAACACTTGACCCCCAGCACCACCTAGTGTCTACCCTACAGCAAGACACCACAAAAGCAATAATCTGGGCACTGAACTTAAAGCCCTCACGTCAAAGAGGAAGAACCGAGCGGACAGGATGAATTCCTTAAAAACTAAAACTCCTCAGAAAGAATATGAAATTCACCCAGAAGATAACCTGTTACAACTGGAAGGGACTCACTTAAGTGACGGAGAATTTAAAGCAGCCATTCTAAAGGCTGTGAGAGAAATGAAAACCTATTGGCAGAACACCATAGCTGAGATAAATAATATAAAAAAAGATATAAACGACATAAAAAGGAACTCTGTGAACAAAAAGAACAATTTAACAAAGAAATTCAAAACATAAGAAAGATTGAGACGGAAATACGAGAAATAAATAATACCATAAAAGAAGTGAGAAATGAAATAACTGCCATAGGAAACAGGACTAACCAGATGGAGGATAGAATTAGTGATATTGAAGACCAGAACATGGAAACAACTCAGAAAGAGGAAGAGAGGGAATATAGAACCAAAAGGATTGAAAGAACTCTGCAAGAAATATCCGACTCCATGAGACAAAACAACATCAGGATAATAGGAATAGAAGAGGGGGCAGAGCAATCTACAGAGAGCATACTCAAACAAATCGTAGATGAGAACTTTCCAAACCTATGGAAAGATCTGGAAACCCAAGTTCAAGAAGAAAACAGGTCCCCCAGATACCTGGACCCCAACAGATATTCTCCAAGACACATGGTACTAAAGATGTCCAAAACTAAAGACAAAGAGACAATTCTCAAGGCAGCCAGGGAAAAAAGAACTATAACCTTTAGAGGAAAACCCATCAGGCCGGCATCAGATTTCTCAGCAGAAACTCTACAAGCCAGGAGAGAGTGGAACCTAATATTCAAAAATTTGAAAGAGAAAAACTTCCAGCCAAGAATAAATTATCCAGCAAAATTATCTTTCAGATATGAAGGTGGAATAAAGACCATCTCAGACAAACAGAAGCTGAGGGAATTTGCCAGCACGAGGCCAGCACTCCAAGAATACTGAAGGAGGCTCTTCAGCCTGAAACAAAACATCAGGAAAAATGGAACAAAGTTGGGGCAACAAGAAAGAAACAAAAACAAACAAACAAACAAACAAACACAAAGAAAGAAATAAGGAATGGCCACAGGGAATCCTTACATATCGATCATCACTCTCAATGTCAATGGACTGAACTCACCAATAAAAAGACACAGAGTAGCAGACTGGATTAAAAAACAGAATGCATACATATGCTGTCTCCAAGAAACACACCTCAGCTGTAAGGACAAACACAGACTCAGAGTGAAAGGATGGGATACAATACTCCAAGCAAATGGTAACCAGAGAAAAGCAGGAGTGGCCATACTGGTATATGATGAAATAAACTTCAAGTTAAAAAAGATAGTAAAAGACAAAGATGGTCATTACATAATGATAAAAGGCACAATGCAACAACAAGAGTTGACACTAATCAACATATATGCTCCCAACCAGGATGCACCAAAATATACAAAGAAACTACTAACAGACTTGAAAGGAGAAACTGATGAATACACAATCATAGTGGGGGACTTAAACACCCTGCTAACAGCCATGGACAGATCATCGAAACAGAAAATAAATAAGGAAATAACAGCTCTAAATGTCATATTACAGCAATTGGACATCATTGACATTTACAGGACACTTCATCCAGCAAAAAGAGACTACACCTTCTTTTCTAGTGCGCATGGAACATTCTCAAGAATAGACCATATGCTGGGACACAAAAGTAGCCTCAGCAAAATCAAGAAGATCGAAATCAAACCAAGTGTATTCTCAGACCACAAAGCTTTGAAATTGGAGATCAATTGTAAAAGGAAAGCAGAAAAAACCACATATACATGGAGATTAAACAACAGCTTATTAAAAAAGGACTGGATAAAAGAACAAATAAAAGATGAGATTAAAAAATACATAGAAACTAATGACAATGAAAATACAATGTATCAGAATTATTGGGACACAGCGAAAGCGGTAATAAGAGGGAAATTTATATCATTACAGGCCTATCTTAAGAAACAAAAAAAATCACAAGCAAACATCTTAGCATCCCATCTTAAAGAACTAGAAAAAGAAGAGCAGACAAAATCCAAAGTCAGCAGAAGGAAAGAAATAATAAAAATTAAAGCAGAGCTAAACCAATTAGAGAACAGAAAGACAATAAAAAAAATTAATATTACGAAGAGCTGGTTCCTTGAGAATATCAACAAAATTGACAAACCCCTGGCGAGACTAATCAAAGGACGAAAGGAAAGGACACAAATATCCAAAATTAGAAATGAAAGGGGAGAAATGACCACTGATACCACAGAAATACAAAGGATTATAAGAAAATATTATGAAGGACTTTATGCCACAAAATTTAACAATCTAGAAGAAATGGACAAGTTTCTAGAAACTTACAGCCTACCAAGACTGAACCAAGAAGAACTGGATAATCTAAATGGACCAATCAATGGCAATGAGATTGAAATGACTATCCATAATCTCCCTAAAGGCAAAAGCCCTGGACCAGATGGTTTCACCAACGAGTTCTACCAAGCATTCAAAGAAGAATTAATGCCTATCCTCCTCAGACACTTCCAAAAAATTGAAGAGGAAGCAATACTTCCTAACTCAT
Source organism: Lyroderma lyra (assembly GCA_004026885.1). NCBI lineage: Eukaryota > Metazoa > Chordata > Mammalia > Chiroptera > Megadermatidae > Lyroderma > Lyroderma lyra. Next base: position 10,859 of record PVJL010020056.1, read on the forward strand.
TCTATGAGGCCAACATTACTCTAATACCAAAGCCTGGCAAAGACAACACAAAAAAGGAAAACTATAGACCAATATCTCTGATGAACACAGATGCAAAAATCCTGAACAAAATACTAGCAAACAGAATACAACAATGCATCAAAAAGATCATGCATCATAATCAAGAGGGATTCATCCCGGGAGCACAAGGATGGTTCAACATATGAAAATCAATCAATGTGATACACCACATAAACAAAATCAAAGATAAAGACCATATGGTCATTTCAATTGATGCAGAAAAAGCTTTCGACAAGGTAGAACATCCATTTAAGATCAAAACACTAAATAAAATAGGTATAGAAGGAAAGTATCTCAACATAATAAAGGCCATATATGAAAGACCCTCGGCTAACATCATACTGAATGAGGAAAAGCTGAAACCCCTTCCCCTAAAATCAGGAACAAGACAGGGATGCCCCCTGTCACCACTGTTATTTAATATAGCACTGGAATTTCTAGCCACAGCAATCAGGCAAGAGAAAGGAATCAAAGGTATCCAAATTGGGAAAGAAGAGGTCAAATTGTCACTATTTGCAGATGACATGAACCTTTATATAAAAAATTCCAAAGATTCCACCAGGAAACTATTAGAAACAATTAACGAATATAGTAAAGTCGCAGGATACAAAATCAATGTACAAAAATCAACATTCCTTCATAAAAACAACAAATACACAGCAAAAGAAATGAGGGAGTCAATTCCTTTTGCTATCCCAACAAAAAGAATTAAATAGCTGGGAATTAACTTAACAAATAACATGACAGACTTATACACAGAGAACTATAAGACACTTTTGAAAAAAATTGAAACAGACTTTAAGAGGTGGAAAAATATCCCCTGTTCATGGATAGGAAGACTTAACATTATTAAAATGGCCATTCTGCCCACAGCAATCTACAGATTTAATGCAATACCCATCAAAATCCCACAATCATACTTTCGTGAAATAGATAAAAGAATTATTAGATTTACATGGTACCATAAAAGACCTCGAATTGCCAAAGCAATACTACATGAAAAGAATAAGGCTGGTGGCATTACACTTCCTGACTTCTATTTATATTACAAAGCATCAATAGTCAAAACAGCTTGGTACTGGCAGAAGAACAGAAATAGAGACCAATGGAATAGAACTGAAAACCCAGAAATAAACCTACAAATATATGGACAAATAACTTTTGATAAAGGGGCAAAAAACATACAATGGGGAAAAGACAGCCTCTTTAGTAGGTGGTGCTGGGAAAACTGGAAAAACATATGCGAAAGAGTGAACCTGAGCTGTGAACTCTCTCCATATACAAAAATTAACTCAAAATGGATTAAAGACCTTCATAAGACCTGCAACAATAAACTGTATCGAAGAAGACATTGGTACTAAACTTATAGACCTAGGACTCAAGGAAGACTTCATGAACCTGTCCTCAAAGGCAAGGGAAGTAGAAGCAAAATAAATAAATGGGACTATATCAAACTAAAAAGCTTCTGCACAGCAAAAGAAACCATCAACAAGGCAAAGAGACAGCCAACTGAATGGGAGAAAATATTTGCCAATAACGCATCAGATAAGGGTCTAATATCTAAAATATATAAAGAACTAATAAGACTTTACAACAAACAAACAAACAACCCAATTGAAAAGTGGGCAGAAGAACTAAACAGACACTTCTCCCATGAAGAATTACAAATGGCCAGCAGACATATGAAAAAATGCTCATCCTCATTAGCTATCAGGGAAATGCAAATCAAAACCACAATGAGATACCACCTCACACCTGTGAGAATGGCTATTATCAACAAGACAAGGAATAACAAGTGCTGGAGAGGATGTGGAGA
>PVJL010020057.1:0-12717 GCA_004026885.1 Lyroderma lyra
TGGATGGATGGATGGTGGGTAGATGGATGGATGGATGGATAGATGATAGACGGATGGATGATGGATGATGATGGATGATGGAGGGATGGAGGGATGGATGATGGATGGAGGGATGGATGAACGAGTGGGTGGATAGATGATAGATGAGTAGATAGATGGATGATGGTTGGATGGATGAATAGACAGGTGTGTGGAAGGATGGGAGGTAGAAATGTGGGTGGATGGATAGCCAGAAGGACAGATACTTCTAGAGGAAAAGAGATGCACCCTGGAGGTGGGTGGTTTTCTTCGTGGTCCCTCAGTTTTGTTGCTGTCAGCTCCTGGAGAAAGTTCCACCTGGAGGAAAGGCTTTGCGTATCTGTCTATTCTTTCCTTTTGGCCAAGAAACCCTCAAAGCAGTGCTCTGGTTACTGTCAGAAGGTTCTTTTGGTCACGTGAAACCCCAGACACACCTATGGCCTCCATCTACCTCAAGTCTCTCAGCTCAAACCTCATCCTCTTACCCCCGCCCCCAGCTCCCTACTCAGGGCCTCTCCTGGGACAGGTGATTGAAATGAGAACGTGAAAGCCGACGTCACATCCTTGGCGGCAGCCAGCAAGGTGTTGGCGTTGGAAAGCCTGAGGTTTGAGTCCCAGCTCCAGCACCTACGTGCTGTGGGGTGTGGGGCAAATCACTTCACCTCTCTGAGTGTCAGTGTGCGCACCGTGACACGTGGCGAAAAGCCAGCACTGAATTGATGTCTAGCAGGTGTTCATTTTCATTCCCTTTCCAGTCCACTCTGTTCCTTATGTCTTAGACTTCAGACTCTTGTGCTGGGATTAAATTTCTATAAATCTATTCTCTTCCTTCCTCCACATTCTCCATGAGAATGCAAAAAAAAAAAAAAAAAAGACTTAAAAGACTTGACAAGCCACGAGCCAGCCGTGTCCCGGCCCTGGGCCAGTGAAGAGCGGGCACCTTTGCTCCGTGTGTGTGTGTGTGTGTGTGTGTGTGTGTGTGTGCGCGCACACACGCGCCAACGGAGCAGTAGAGCATAGCAGACAGGTGGACAGGGCTGCCACTCACCCACTGAGAATCTTGGGAAAGGTTTTAACCTCCCAGAGGTCAGCCATGGGGGGTGGGTGGGACCACGTGCAGTCAGTGTGGGAAAGGCTTAGCGTGTCCTGTGGACTCAGTGCAGAAGGTGTCCCTGGAGAGCCGGGTTGGGTGTGGGCTGGGCCAAGCAGGCATCAACTGCCTTGGGAAGATGTGGGTGCCAGCCTCAGGGTGGGGAGACACTGGGGGTCCCAGCGCCCCCCTAAAGATGATGCTGTTGTGTGGCCCAGGAAGGTGGGATGATGGGGAAACATAGGCTCAAGGTTGCCAGCTCTTTGGTTTTTAAGATAACTTGAAAGTCTAGATTTTCATGTAAAATTTCTTTTTAAATGTTTGTTTTCGAGTCATACTTTTTAAAAATGTGATGGTTGTCACACAGCTTATTCCTTAACCTAGCATTGTAGGAGACAGAGATGGGAATAGACGTGACAGGTCAGGTGACAGAGGGAACGGAAAACGTGAGTGGCCAAGGTGGCGAGTGCACCCAGACAACGGGAGAGAAGGCAGCCACACGAGGACATACGTTTCGTTTCTGCCAGAGGTCACACAGGCGACTGTCACCACGGTCGACTTCTGCCATGCAGCTGCAGAAATGCCGCACAGGTAGAGATTAGGGCTGTAAACGTAATGAACCACAAGGCGAACACAATCGTAAATGCATCTTTGGAAATCAAGCACTTGGCTTCTAACTTATAAGGACGGACCAGAAAGGGGCCAGTAGGGGAGGGACACATAAGCAAGTGAATGACACTATTGTCTCCTCTCCCCTCCCGTTCCTTGGTTTCTCTGTCATTCTGTATATAGATAGATGCGCGTGTGCATCTGTAGGCGTGTGTGTCCGTATGTGCGATAATATGTAATTGTCAGGAAAGACACGGCCTTGAGGGGGCATTTAACTCAGGTGGTTTGCAGGGTCGCTTTATGCACAAATAAATTATGCTCTCCTCCTGTTTATTTACTACTCGTCTGTTAGTCTGTTTAAAGTCAATTAAACTTCACAGAGTTCCAGTTACTGTCATGAAAATCCGGTCCCTGTCATTTAGGAAACCTGAGCGGATGAGCAATGGTTGTTTTAGCTCTCAGGGACAATGCACACGGGTTCCTTTGTGACAAACTTCACCGGGTCTCTGGGCAGTTTTGCCGCCCTGCCCTTGGCCGATGTCTAGAGAAGACAGCCTCTCTGCAGAGAATGAGACTCCGGAAGGACTTGTCTGCATCCAATAGAAAACCGGCCTCAGACAGGGCAAGGACTCCACCCCGCATTCCTCTGTCTCTGGGTTCCAGATTTTGAGGGGTGTCGGTTATTTTGGTATTTAGTTATTTGCGTGCTTGTGTCACATCTCTTCATTTTTTTAATTTTAGACTTTTTTTTCTGATGAGAAAGAAAATTATATTCATTATTGAGAATTCAGAAAACAATAATAATAATAAGGAACTAAAACCATCCACAACCCCCCCAGCCCCCCGAGATTATACCTGTGGCTACTCTTTCATGTGTTTCCTGCCAGGCATTCTTCTCGGTAAATTTTTCACTGTCTTGGGATCGTTCAGTATGTTCTTCATTTAATTAATGTGTCATAAGCATTTCTCCACGCCTCTCAGTATACTGGAAACCATGGTCTAGAACGGAGCATGAGCTAGTCCTTTCCTTCGTTCGTGGGAGTGGTTCTGTCCGTGAGAACTAAGTTTATGTCTCGTTTCTTCATTGCTTCAAAACGGCCTGAACTGCGAAGCAGAGGGGGCGGGCAGCGCATACAGAGCTCTGCTCCTGCCGTTTTCAGCGTCTTGATTTACTGTGATTCCCCCGTTGTGCTAGTCCTGCCCACTTTGGGGTAATTCCACCCCGAATTGTGTCCTTACTCCAAGAGGAGAAAGACATTCGCCTCCATCTTCACAGGATAATTGGACTCTAAAATCGGAAGGCAAATCGTGCTTGCTACGACGACGCATCTAAATAAAACTGCAGCGGGGATTCGTCTCCCGTGGCCGTGCAGGCGAACTCGGGCACGCGGCTGGGAGAGCGGGACAGGCTGAAGGGGGCTGGGGGCACGGGCAGGGGGGCTGCGGGTTCCAGCTGAGGAGGAGGACGGTGTGGGGCACCCTCCGGCTCCGTCTTCTGGGGTCACAGTTTGCGGATGCTTGGAGGGTGTCCCTCGGGAGGCCTGGAGCCCCACTTCGTGCTGCTCCGTGAGCTGGTACGGTAGAGACCGTTCCTGGCTGGGCTGAGGACGGAGGGCGGATCAGACAGCTCTGGGCTTGAGCAGCACTGCCGTCGCCTGACCCGGAACCTTCCAGAGCAGCCCCCGACCCAGCCGTCTGCCCGTGGGGGCTTCGAGCCTGGCGGGGTGGAAAGGCTCCTTCAGTCAGTCCAGTTTACGAGATGCCCAGCACCTGCAGGCACAGACCTGGGGGCCGTGGGGAGCGAAGTGGCATCCTCCTGAGCCGCTACCTGGCAGGGACGGAGGGAGCCAGGTGTCCGGGGCACCGTACGCGTGCATGCGTCTGTGCGTGCGTGGGCGTGCATGCACATGCGTGTGTGCGTGCGCATGCGTTTGTGCGCGCGCGCTAGTTTGCAGGTGACAGCAGCTTTAATTGAAGTTCCGTGTGACATGAGGTGATAATACAGAATAATGATTGTGACACCAGCTGTCCTCTGTCTTCTCTTTTCCCAGCCTCTGCCCACCCCCCACCCCCCAGACACAGGAAACTGGAAACCCCGGGAGGGCTGGTGCGTCCGCTCTGTTCCCAGCCGGGACCGGGCTGCAGCCCAGGGCTGGCACGGAGTAGCTGGTAGTGCGTGTTGGATGGATGGCTGCACACGATGACTCTCTAGACACAGCGTGTCCCCATCTTCCGTGTGGCCTGAGCCCTGGAGATGGGGCTGCAGGGCGGAGGTCGCGTTGTCCCAATGTCCCCAGCGCGAATCACAGGCCGCTGCCACACCCCCTCAGCAGGCTTTCCCAAGGCGGGCTGTTTCCTCTTACGTCATCTTTATGTCACATACCCGACCCGCCTGGACTGCCTGGTGGGACCTCCTTACCAGGGCTGGGCTGACCTCCACGCGCCCCGTAGCAGTGTTTTTAGAACCAGCAGACGTCCTGGTGTAGACGCAGGAGGAAGGGGGAGAGGAGGGAGGGGGACGGAGGGGGAGGGCGGAGGGGAGAGGGGAGGGAGGGGGGGAGGGGGAGGGAGGGAAGGCCTTTGCCTGGAACAGCCGCGCCCCAGGCCTTGGCCCCATCAGCACACCCGCCCCCCGCCGTTGTCCGTGGCTGAGCCCCACGTGCCCGTCGCGGCCACCAGCCCCGATGCCAACCCCGTCAGGCGGCTTCGCCGCAGGCCGTCACGCGGCTTCACCTCCGGCAGTGCGGAAACACGTTGCTCAGGCCCGCTGAGTGCCGCTGGCCTGACTTCTGGAGAACGCACGACCTCCTGCACGGGGACGGGCCTCCGCGTCTGCGCACCAGCCCCGTTTCCGCGGAGGCTCCTCCCGGGACCCGCGCGGTTCGGCCTCCACGCGGCCGCGTTCCTCAGGAGGCTGTTGTGCGCAGCGCTCCTGCCCCGTGCCAGCGCCCTCCAGGCGGGGCTCACCAGCAGGAAAGCTCTGGAGCGCGGGGGCTGCTCCTTCGGAGTCCCGGGGGCCCTCGTGGGGTCCTCACACCCCGATGTCCCCAGAAGGCCCCTCGTCGGCGTGTCGCCAGCAGAAACGCCGACCCAGCGGCGGCGCCGGCCCAGGCCCCTCCCCCTCCCCTCCCCCTCCCCTCCCACACCCGGTGTGCAGACCGAGCGCTGTGTTGTCGTGGTCGCATACGTCCACGTGCAGGCACACCCCCTGAACGGAGTGTCTCCCACATCGTCCGAATTCCTCCCAGGGTTCCTGCATGTGGTGATAAGAACCGGGTCCCCAAATCCAGGTCCCAGAGCCACCACTGTCATGCTTGCGACTGTCCGAGGCCTCTCTGGGCTCCTCCTCATCTGCGAACCTGGGGCTTGGATTCTGTCATCGCTCCATCTCCTCCGGCTTTGACATTCCCCCAACGACAGTGTCACGTGTGAGATGACTGTTGATATGGGACCGCGTCCTTCGGACCAACTTAGGGGTCGTGTCCACTCGGTGCCTGCCCCCCGGGAGCACCTCCATAGTGTCAGTCCAGGCGTGCGGAGCCGCATGAGGCGTTGGTTGCCGTGGGGAGACCCCCACGCTGGCTTCGCCCCAAAGGTGTTCACTGACGGGCAGGTCTCACTGGTCCAGGCGGCGCTGACTCTGGGCCCGCTTCCATCGGCTCGCCTGGTCCTCTTAGGCCGCCTCGTGCCTCTGGGGGCCGTCAGGGGCTTCGGGCTCCAGCGGCCAGTGTGGGGAGAGGAGAGTTTCTTTTTCCTACTAGTTCAAGAACAAAACAACACTCCAGGGAGTTGTGTCTCACTGGCCTGGAGGCGGTCGGCCTCTTTCCAATCATGTGGACGGAGTGGGCAAAGGGTAGACCCCCTCCCCACAAGCGAAGCCCAGGGGCGGCGAGCAGAAAAGGTTAAATTGGTGTTGGAGAGCAGAAATGTCCAGCTCGGCGTCTTCACAGAGCCCGCCTTTAAAGTTTCCCGGTCACTCCCCAGCCCGCGACAGGACGGCTTGAATCTGGTCATCCCAAGATAGGGGAACCGGTGGGGTGAGCTGGAAGACTTGACCTTGGGGTTGATGACACCTTCTCAGTAACAGGCTTGTGTTGACCTTGGTGCTGAACATGGGGCCGTTGTCTCCTCAGCTCGCCAGCATGCATCACCTTCATGTCCTTGTGGCAGTCATTACAGAGGACACGTTTGGATTAGTGAAATGATGGATTGGGGTGACGTGATTCAGCGTGGGGCTGACTGACAGGGGGGCTTGCTCTTGGAGTCGGGACAGACCGCCTGCTTGCCCCATGGGAGGGCACGGGGGTGGCTGGGTCCCTGTCCCCTTCTAAAGACCTGCCAGTCTCAGGGGACGGCTGTTTCATGTGACGTGAGGTGCGGACACGGGGACTTTGGTTTCTCTGGCTCCATCCCGCCCTGCGTTGCTGACTTAGGAGTATGATGAAGAATCGGGTGGCTTTTCCCCCAGAGTGTATGTGCTGGGTGCTTGTTTACTTAGTTGAGTTAATTTCTGAGTTTTATTTCTCTGACTTGGCCTCACATTTAAGAAAAGGCTAATGAGACTGGAATTTTTTTATGGTAAGCACATTGAAAAGCAAATAGCGAATAAGCCATCTATGAAATTGTTATAAGAAAAGTTATTATGGTAATTGTTAGAACAAAACAACTCTATTTAATGCTTGATGGTTATAGAGATTCCAGCCAAGGTACAGAAATATATTTTTCTTAAAAGATTTTTCAAGGCACGCATTTTAATGTGTTCTCTGTCGTACGCATCACGTGAATTGATAACGTGCTTTTAACGTTGATGAGAAGGAGATAATCCCCGGCCGGGGTGACTGCCTATGTGGAGTTTGTTTCTCCCCACGTCTGCGTGGGGTTCCTCCAGAATTCCCGGGTTCCTCCCATGTCCCAAAGATGGGCGCGGGAGGTGAGCCCATGTGGCTACGTTGTCCCCATCTGAGCGAGCCTCGGGTGTGGGAGTGGCCCTGCCATGGCAGGGCGTCCTGTGCAGGGTGGGTCCTGCCTTCACCCCTGAGCTGACAGGGTGGGCTCTGGCCACCATGACCTTGAAGCGAAATCAGCAGGTTGGGAAATAGAGACCTGACTTGTTTTCATGAATCCTTCTCAGATGATGTGCAGCTCCCACTGATTTCCATGTTTAGTATTAGAATTGCTTTGGGTCTTTGTTTAGAAGTTTAGTGATGCTTGTGTGACCTGAAATAGGCCGTAGGAACGTTCTCGTTTGTATCAAGTAGCCTGGGGCACAGTTGGTGCCTTGAACATAGTTAATGTCGCGGTTCTCCAGACGCGGTAGGTGACGCTCAGTGAGAGCACCCTTTGTTTCGTGTCGTAAGTCAGGGGCTAAGTTTTCTTCTAGATGGATTTTGAGGTAATATAATGGATATTTGGGCGTTACTAAGTTTCTGTTTCTTTCAGTTTGGGTTTAAAGACCGTCCCTGTGCCTCAGCCCATCAGAAAGCGTCATCTTGTCAGAATCATAGTTAGAAATGCTTTGTCCTGTTCGGAACCCAGATGCCACTACAAAGGGACTCTTTGGAAGGCTTCTCACGGGGTCGTGACTCAGTGATATCGGGCAGCAGGGCATGGCCTGCGGTCACAGGTGTCAGTGATAACTGGGCTGCCTGCCGTCGAAGGTGCACCTTGTCCCGTGAGCACCTGAGCAGTGCTTACCTTCACGTAATCAAAACCAGGAACCAAACCTCGTGATGTGCTTTTCTACACTATCTTCGTTTGCAGTGAGGATGAGCTTTTGCAATTTAGCTTTTATTTGACTTCCTTGAGTTATTTAGAGGTTTTATTGCACATTTGCTAATTGGTAGGTTTCCAGCTATGTCAGTGCTGAAAGTCAAGTGGTATTTTTCTGTACACTGTTTTTATTTTCCCTGAAGGTCAAAGGTAACTTTGGCGCACCTGTCCAAATACAGATGAGTCATTTAGAGGTGTGCACGTATTTTATTCTTATGCATATAGACATAGATATAAAGGGATCTGGGAAGAATTTCCTTTCGGCAAATGAGCATGCAAAAATCAAACTATAAAGAATGAAATATTCGGCTCTGGGTACAGAATAACACGCCTAATGCAAAATGTGGACACTTTTTTGGTCGTATTTCTAAGACGGGGTTCTTAGAGTCTGTGAAACAGAAAACAAATCCTTAAACATCAAGAGAACCATCAATTCACACACAAACCAGGGCACATTTTCAAACGGATCTGCGATTATGCTTGCTTGCTTTCCCACGATTAGTAAGGCGCACGCCTCGGTGCCGGCACACGCCCGGGATTTGCAGGAAGCGTTGCCGACGCGGAGACGCTGAGCGCTCCGGGCGGGGGACGCACAGATGAAGCCGTTCTCTGCGTTTTCTGCGGTGCCGATGGCTCCCGCGGGGTCAAAATTAATCCCCAAAAGCCCATGGAGGGCCAATTTTTCATTAGAGAGAGACTTTGTACCTTTGGAGGGCAACTTTCTTGCAGCCGGTGAGGGCTGCGGGCGCCTCGCAGGGCGTCGCCCTGCTCTCTGCTGGGCCCCGGACTTCAGCAGCTTCGGAAATGTCCAGGCTGTAGTCCTCCTGCGGTTCATCCTCGGGCCCCCCACTTGCACCTCACGTCGCAGGGGCTTCCCGTCTTGTTACTTTACCTGCGGGGAAGGGCGGCGTGGAGCGGCGTCACCGTCTGATGTGTCACCGGGCCGTCCGAGGTCAGTGACGTGCCAGCACGTCGCCCCTCCCTACTCTTCTCTCAGCGCGCTGTCGGGGTGAGGGCAGCCAGTGGCAAACCCGTCACCCCGGCTCCTCTCACGCCCCTGCACACTCGGGGCTTCATGCACATGTCAGCCACGTGCTCCCGGGGAGCCAGGAGGTGACTCGTTCTACAGCACATCTATAATTGAGTCAATTTGTTTTTAAAACAGGGAAACTCTGCCACCGTCGTTGCCTTTGCCCAGGAAGGGGGAGAAGGGGAACCAGCAGAGCTTCGCTTCACCCCCGGAAAACACTTCCCTCGTGTCTTTTCCATTTTCAAAACTCCGAGGGACAAGCAGGGAGGGTGGCAGCCCGCGTGTCTGTCCGCCTGGGTCTTCCGACACTGATTCGCGTCCTCCTCGTGTCACATTGCAGAACGGGTCACCCCCGTTCTCCGAGCCCCTCCTTCCCTGGTGGGGCCCCGGGCCGGGCGCTTCGGGGAGCCGCAGGCACCATGACTTCGCCTGGACCGAAGGAGGTCGGGGCCACAGGACGGGGTCCTTCCGCCAGCTGTTCTCTCACTGGCGTGTGGTCGGGCCTGTGGCCCCTAAGTTACTGCCTGTCCAGGACAATTGCGCGTGGTCCTTTCTGTCACCGCGCTCCCTGGACCGTTGCCAGGACCCCACATGAGGACTCGGGGCTGTGGCCGTGCATCCGTTTGGCCAGATCCTCCTAACCACGCTGCAGACTCGCCCAGCTCGGGCCTCCCCAGGCTGCTCCTCGTGGCTCTGACTCCAGGCGACCACGGAGCGACAGGCCTGCCTGTCCCTGGGAGTCCGCAGGATGTCCAATCAGGTGGAAATCTAACGCGTACGTGTGACTGACCTTGGCAGTTCGCTGGTGTGAAAAACCCAATCTGGCCTGGCTCTCCCGGCCATCAGGTGACCGCCAGCCACGGTGCTGCGTGCTCTGGGCCCGCTGTCCCCCGGTTAAATGGCTTTCGGGTGGCCCAGTTTCTCCTGACCGCGAACAGGGGGACCATGGCGGATGCTGTGCTCAGGGCCGCCTAGGGGACCACGTGCAGACGGAAGGCTGTGCTCCAGGGCCTCCGTGCGCGTCTGCAGGCCGTGCACTCACTCACTCACTCATTCATTCATTCATTCTCTCACCCCGTCCACTCCGTGCCGGGCTCTGCGTATGCGCCGGGGTCATGGGGGTGACAGGACACAGCTCCGCCCTCGGGGGCTCCTAGTGCAGGCGGAGAGGGACACATGGAGTGTGTGGAGGCACGCACAGAGGTGGCCCAGCGTGGGGCAGGGCTGGGGGCAGAGGCGGTCTCCCAAGGAAGCTGCCTTTACCCTGAGACCCCCGCCCACCAGGAGGAATGTCCCGAGGAGTGAGGGGCGGGGGTGGAAGAAGGGGCAGGGTGTCCGGGCGAGAGGACCGTGTGTGCAGGAGTCTGACTGCACCTGAGGATGGGGGGACACTGACGGGCAGTGAGCAGCGGGCTTCCACGACCAGGTTTTGGGTGTGTTCAGAGTCAGCGTGTACCCGGGGGGCCCGGCGCTCCTGGGGGCCCTGCTGGGGGGTCTCCTGCCTGCCCCTCCCGTGCCTTCCCTCCCCTCCCCACCCCGGACAGGGAGAGGCTCCCGGCCACGGTGAGGCAGGAGCCGAGCCCAGATGAGGCAGCCCTGCTCCCGGGTCCGCAGGAAGGAGCTGGGCCCCTCTGGGTGCCCGGGAAACTGACTCGACAGCAGGGGCTTCCGCCGTCAGCTCCCGGCCCTGGGGGGCTCCTACGGCCGCGCTGCCCCCTGCGCAGGGGAGAGCCCTGAGGCTCAGAGAGGGGCGGCCGCCCGGCCGGTGCGCACAGCCAGTGGTGCGTGTGTGCGGGGGTGTGACTCAGACCCACGCCGCCGTCCTCTAGAGCAGAGCTTCTCAAGCAGGAGGGGACATCGGCGATGTCTGGAGACGCCGGTCCTCACAGCTGTAGGGGTGCTTCTGGCTTCCAGCGGGGGGAGATGAGGGGTGCTGCCAAACATCTTACAGTGCCCACGGACAGAGAGCTACGTGGCCCCAGCTGTCCCTGTGCTGAGGGGGACCGCCTGGCCCGGGGCCCCTTGGTCACTGGCTGTTCACCAGGTGACCGTGTACCCTCGCTCCCACGCCGGCTGTAGAGGTGCCTGATGCTGGGGCATCGGAGGCCCCGTGGGCCCGGCCCCGCCATCTGGGTCCTCTCGGCCACACCTGGGCCTAGCAGAAACGGGGCAGGCGGGGCCCTCAGCAGCGTCTGTCCTGCCGTGGTCCCTGGGGCTTGGCATTGTCCGTGGCCGAGGTCAGCGTGGCGCCCGTGGGGCCTGGGGCGGGAGCAGGGAGAGCACCCCTGTTGTTAGGGGGCTCTGCCTCAGGCCGGGGGCGGCTGCTGGCCGGTGGGTGTCGTCGGTGGGACTCAGGGCTGCGGTCCTGGCAATTTCTGCCCGGCTCCGGCCAGCGCCAGGTGACAAGTCCTCGCCGGGAGCTTGGGCCACCGAGCCGGCCCCTCAGGCCCCGGCCTGCCCTCCTCACCCCTCCCCCAGCCCCAGCACGCCTGTATTTAAAAACGGTTACAGATAATAATGGTGTTCAGCCCCCAGAGGCAGACGGGCGCTTGCTGACAGTTGCAGTGCTGCACTGGGGTGAAGGTTTTCCCAGAGCCGAGCGAGTGCTGGCCGTTGGGGGGATCTGTGCCAAGTGCTACCTTCCGGGGAGGTTTGGGGAGACGGCACCCCGGAGCCTGCAGGAGACAGGCTTTCCTGGGAGGATGAGGACCTGCATTCAGAACCCTTCCTCAACCAGAAGGTAAGACGCCTCCAGGGAGGCAGGGGCGTGGGTATCGTTTTGGGGCCGGGGGGGGGGGCGCTTTTTGAGCCTCTGAAAGGCAAAGGCTTTGCAAATGTCTGCAGCAGCAGGGCCAGCGAAAGGGGAATCCGCCGCACCCACCCCGGCCCCGAATCCAAAGGCCCCGTGGGAGTCTGGGCTAATGGATAGGGGGCCCCTCTCCCCACAGAGAGGTCGTTTTACGCATCTGGGGGGTCAGGCCAGGAGGAGCCCGGAGCCCGCAAAGCGCCTTTCGTTTCCGCACAAACGCTATTTTTAACCTATTACTTTGGGGCTAAAAATAAAATCCCACCTGGCCACCTTTTCCTCGTGCCGCGTGTAAGGCCACTTCCTGGAACGAAGGGATGGCCGGGCCCCTCCGCCGTTTGGCTGCACGGCTCCGAGCGCTCCAGCAGGCGACGTGGGACCTGCACTTGGCGTGGCGGGCGCGGGGGTGCCATCGGGAGTCCTCGCCCCGCGGGAGCCTCCGCAGGCTCGGGCTTGGGGGTGGGGGGTGTGGGGGTGCCATCGGGAGTCCTCGCCCCCCGGGAGCCTCCGCAGGCTCGGGCTTGGGGGTGGGGGGTGTGGGGGTGCCATCGGAAGTCCTCGCCCCCCGGGAGCCTCTGCATGCTCGGGCTTGGGGGTGGGGGCAGGGAGGAGCTGGCCCTCCCCCGGTCTGTGGGTCCATATTTAGGATCACTGGTGGGGCTTTTGGTTCTGAAAAACGGCTTGCAAGTGATGTTGGGTATGTGGAGTTGGGGCCAAAGAGGGAGAGGGGGAAGCTACTTCCGAGCGCTAATGAGGGTCACGTGGATTTCTTGGACGCGAAATTGGTTTCGGAGGAGACGGTGCCCCGCTGAGTTTCTGAGCGGAGCTCCTGGACCCGGAGGGAAAGGGCGATCCTGGACCTCAGGAGGACCGGAGGGGCGGCCGCTGTGGGACTGCCAAGCCGCTTCCCCTGAAGCTGTCTTCGCAGTCCGTCTGCGGGGGTCCTGGGCCTGCTATTTTGGGAGGATGAATTACAGAATTCTGCAGATGCACAATGATGCTAACCGCCCCACCGAGTCCACACAGAACAAATCAGAAGGCGCCACCCCTGGGCCTGACGCTCATTTAGAAATAATCAAGGCCCAGGGAGAGGAGCAGGGGGTGGCTGTCCTGGGGCCATCATTTCAGTTGTCACCTAGGTGTGACTCTAGTGGAAGCAAACATTCCTGGGGGGACAGTCAGCACATCTGGTGTCCGTCAATGGCAGAGCTTTCACCAGGAGCTGAAACTCAAGGGAAGTTTCTGTAGTCCCCGTGGCCCTCCCCCGGCCACACCCAGCGGGAGCTGGCGGCCCTCCCCTGGCCACACCCACCGGGAGCTGGTGGCCCTCCCCCGGCCACACCCAGCGGTAGCTGGTGGCCCTCCCCCGGCCACACCCACCGGGAGCTGGTGGCC
>PVJL010020058.1:0-12735 GCA_004026885.1 Lyroderma lyra
CCCCCCCGCACCCCCCTGCCCGGCCCGCCCCATCTGGCCCCTGCTTGTACTCCTCTTGCAGGTTTCCCCAAAGAACCTCTCATTCCTCTCCTATCATCCATTCGCAGATATCCCAAACCAAGTCTCTCCGCACCAGGTAGAAAAGAGAGCATGCTACTGTAGTTGGAGGGGGTGGGCGTAGGGTACTAGACACTCCTCTGCCAAAACAATAAACAACAGAAAAGGAATCCTCCAAATAGATCTAAGGAGGCTGTCAGGGAAGTGAATGGTGCTGGGGAATCACCTAGAATGGAGCAAGGTCATTAATCTGTAAAATAACCTACTTGTGCAAGAGCAGGGCATGGCTGCAGCTATTCTCTGAGAAGATTAATTTGGTATCAGTGCAGCTCAGATGGCCCCAGGCTGCATGCAGGGCTATGATCTGAATGTGTGTATGTCCTCCCAAAAGTCCTATGTTGGCATCCTAAGACCTCCATGATTGCTCATTTTTATCTGTATTAGGTCCAGAGGTTAATGGTTTCCTTTTGAAAATCTTCCATCCCTTCGCCTAAGTCCCATTAGAAATTAATATACTGTTACTAAACACTATTCTAAAATATTCCAAGGACTTTCCCAGCCTTAAGTATAGATTTCAGATTCCTTAACTTGGCATTCAAGGCTCTCACGCCACCCAGTACCTGCCTTTTACAGCGCTGCAGTGGCACACGTCCCCGAAGGGCTCCTGAAAACCCCAAGCATGTCTCTCCCTGGCTATCCTGGCTTCCGCTCTTCTGCACGCCTGGAATGCTCTCCTTTGCCACTCTGCTCCAGCCTAACCCTCATGCATGCTTCACGGTCTGCCCCAAATCCAACCTCTGCCTTGGAACCTTTTCTGAATGCCCAACTTACAGTATTTCCTTCTCTAATGACCTATAGGAACTTGTTCTCGGTACCATTCCCTTACTTTCATTTCAGGCTTGCTCACTGTAATGTTATTTCCCTATTAATAGAAATACCCTGTGTTCCAGTTAGATTACATACGTCTGGAGTATATAAACATCCTCTCATGCTTCCTTGATTTGAAACTCCAACGAGAACAATTAATGAAAAGAAAAACAGCAACATTCACAGGGTGCTGACAACGGGCCTGGAACAGTACTGAGTTTCATGTTCATGACATCACTTGACCTTTTGCCACCACCAAATGAGGGGGGCACTGGCCATCTTTTCCCTTTGTACCTAAGGAAGCTGAAGCTTAGAGAAGGAAAGGAACGTGTCTGAGGTCACGGAACAGGGAAGTTCTAGTCGGCATTGGCACCTTGGTCTTTGTTGCAGCAGAGCCTAAACTCATACATTTTCTAAAGCAAGCCCAGTTTTTCTCTCACTGGGCTACATTCAGAGTTTTTGAGGGCCAACCAAATACAAAGCCTTGTCCTTGAACTTACTCATTGATATGATAACCACAAATAGCTAGAAGTGCCCCAAACTGGGACCAGCCTACCCCAAGTGGGCTACTTCCTGTGGAGGCACACTCCATTCTCAGGAAACCCAAGTGAAGCCAGTCGTCATGCAGGATTAAGGATGGCTACCAATTCCTTTCTACTCCCTTCATGGAGAGGTCAAGTCTAATGCTCCTCCCCTGAGTCTATGCTGGACTTAGTGAATTGCGTGACTACTAGAATGGGGGCAGAAGAGAACGCATGCCAATTTCCAGTCCACAACCTTAAGAAATTGATAGCTTCCACTTCTGTTCTCTCTGGGAACACTTTCTGGGGGAATCGTGAGCCACTCCGAAACAAGTCCAAGCAGTGTGACACTGTCATCCTGCCGGTCACATGCAGATGGCCAAACGGAGAGCTCCAGGTGAAGCCAGCCTTCCTGTCAACCTTGCCAAAGGCAGCAGACGTATGAGTAGAGTCATCATGAGTCCTCTAGAACAGTCTGTCTGTCTGCCTGCTGAGTCCCAGTGAGTAACTTCAGTCAATGACACAGGGAGCAGGATACCTGCCCATTCACACTCTGCCCTAATTCCTAACCCACAAGATCATGAGATATAATAAAACAGTTGTTGTTTAAGGCACTCACTTTTGAGATAATCTGCAGAGAATTAGTAACTGCAATGAAGTAGAACCAGGGACTATTAACCATAAACTGCTCTTTGAGTCCACAGGGCCTTTTACCCCCTTTCCTTGCTAAGTGCCTGGGTCATCCTTTGCCCTTTCTGTGGGCTGACTTCCTCTTTCTGTATATATGGCAGAAGTTGGTCCTAGCATAGGTCCTAATTCAAGAGATGATGGCAATTAAACAGTATTTCATTTTAATTCTACACGTTCATGGCATAGATATTCAAATTGGGCTCGGTTTGGATTCATTCTCAACACCTGCCATGATAAACTGTTGGAAGGAGAAGGAATCATATGATACAAATATGGCTTCCAGCATCCACAAAAGTGTATATGAGGCCAGGGATAACACAGTTCTCAGGGAAATAGTCAGTTATGCTTCACTTAGAAGCCAATCTTCCTATTTCTGGATCCTCAAATGACTCTGCTCTCTTCTTCCCTCCTGTAAAGTGTATCAACTTCCTGAAGTGGCTCACATGCTCATTAGCTCAATATTGATCTCCTGAGTGACCTCCATTACTCAGTGTCCTCCAGCAGTTCTTTGGAAAGCACAGGAAATTGGTATCCCAGGCATCATCAGCCCTTTTCCTCTCCTTCCCTCAAAACATTCTCCCCAGGAGCAGTGAGTAGAATGCTGGTCCAGAGACAGAATAGCCGAGTAGGTTAGGACGGAGTCTAATGTATAGGCACACATTGCACAATGCAACATTTCCCAACACTAGTTATTCATTACATTTTGGATTTGAGTCCATTTCCATCTACTACTGATACTAATATTGACTTCATTTTTGTTTGTTTGTTTAGATTCCTCTACTTAAAATATACATGCATTTATTTGTAAAATAACTATCAAGACTTCTGGGTTCTGGATCAGCCTGTAAGGAACTTGGAAGTCACCACTTCAACCTAACAACTAAAATGTTGAATAGATGGAAAAATTATCAACTCTTCTTGGATGTGTAAGAGAGGTAAGAGCACAGGGCAAACTGCTGCCCTGAGACTGGAAAGGGAGTCACAGCTCACCAGAGCGAATACTCATGAGCAGAAACTGCCTCAGGAACCAGTGCCAGGGTAGAAACAAACAGAACTGTAATTGACAAATGGCTGTAGGCTTGGTGTATACAACTCTGAGAACTGAAAACATCAGGGGGACCAAGTCATAGGGGAACCACCCTTTTGTGGGTTTTACCTCCTGGAGCTCCACCAGATTCTCACAATAAGTATCAGAGAAAAATTTCCTCATGATTCCAGTAAAAGCAGGGGTGGGGAATGAACTATCTAAAAGTATGCCAGACTGCTCTGTTCTTTTTAAAGTCTACCTTTAGGGTAAACTGGTCAACCGGATCCTAACTGACTTATGGGAAGGGAAATCCCCATCTCTAGTACCTCTAGTCCTCCTGTCCCACCTGAGAGGAGAGAAAAACTGAGAAACACATAGCAAGTTCACAGTTCACAGGCAAAGGCTTACTAAAGGACTAGGACCAATTCACAGATTTATAAAATGCTTCCCCTTTCCCAAGACTTCACTGTCACATTACCAAAGCCTTGTTTACAGCAGTTCCTTTTAACCAGTACATCACATACAACTATCAAGAATCAACAAAACACACCAAAAGGCAAAAAACACAATTTGAAAAGACAGAGCAAATATCAGACTAGATATGTCAAGGGTATTAAAATTATCAGACTGAATATTTAAACAACTATGATTAATATGATAAGGGCTTTAATAGATAAAGTTGAAAACATGCAAGAACAGAAGGGCAAGGTAAGTAGAGAGATGGAAATCTTAAGAAAGAAACAAAAAGAAATGCTAGAGAGCATCAACACTGTAACATGAATAAAGACTGCCTTTGATGGGCTTATTTGTAGACTAGGCACTGCTGAGGAAAGAATATCTGAGCTTGAAAAATGTTTAATAGATAACTCCAAAGTGGAAAAGTAACAAGAACAAAGCCTGGAAAAAAAAAACAGAATAAAATATCCAAGGACAGTGGGACAACTACAAAAGGTGTAATATATACATAATGGGACTACCAGAGGGAGAAGCAAGAGAGAAAAAAGCAAATGAAATATCTAAAAAAATAATGACTGAGAATTTTACCCATTAATGTCAGACACCAAACCACAGATCCAGGAAGTTCAAAGAACACTGAGCAGGATAGATACCCTACTACAGCCTCCCTCCCGCAAAACACAAAAAACTAGGAATATAATTTTTAAACTGCAGAAAATCAAAGATAAAGAGAAGAATCCTAAAATACAGCAGAGGAAAAAAAACCCACTTTACCTATGGAGAAACAAAAATTAAAATTATATCTAACTTCTCAAAAATCACGCAAGTAGAGATTGTAGTAAAATATTCAACATGTGGAGAGAAAGAACCCATCAGCTTAGAATTCTGTTCCCTGTGAAACTATTCTCCAAAAATAAGTGAGAAATAAAGACTTTCTGAAACAAACAAAAAATGAGGGAATATGTTGCCAGTAGACCTACCTTGCAGAAATTTTAAAAGAATTTATTTAGGAGAAAAGCAATATAGATCAGAAATGGATTTATGTAAAGAAAGTAAACATCAAAGAAGAAATAAGTGAAGATAAAATAAATACTTCTATTTTTCTAATTCTTATTTGACCTAATAACTCATTCAAAACACTACCAGCAACAATGTATTTGATTATGTATGTATATATCTTTATATATATTTATGTATGTTTACAAATAAGTGAAATAAATGACAGCAATAATCAAAGGGATGGACAGAAGAAATTAGGATTATTCTGTTATTATAATGTACCCACACTACGCATGAAGTAGTATAGTATTATTTAAAAGTAGACTTTTATTAGTTGTAAATTTATATTGCAAATTCTTGGGCAACCACTATATAAAGTTTAAAAAAAAAGCGGGGGGGGGGGGAGTTCCCTGATGGTGTAGTGGCTTAAGGCTTTGGCGCTGGTGCTATCAGCGCTGTGGCCTGGGTTTGATTCCCAGCCAGGGAGCTACCCACATACCAAAAAGCTAAAAAAAAAAAAACCAAACTAAACAAAAACAAAAACAAAAAAAGTAAAAAAAAAAAGTATAATTGATACATTAAGAAAAGAGAGAAAATGGAATCATATAAGTGCTCAGTTAAAACCATAAAAGGCAGAGAGTAGAAGACAAAAATAGGGCAACGAACAGAAAAAGGATGCAAATATGACAGATATTAATCCAACTGTATTAATGAGAATGTCAATAGTCTAAACGTGTCAATTAAAAAACAGAGATTGTCAGAGTAAATAAAAAAAAACAAGACAATCATATGTTGTCTGTAAGAAACCCACTTTAAATATAAAGACACAGAGACTAAAAGTAAATGGATGGAGAAATATATACCATGCCAACACTAAGGAAAAATTCTATTAATTTCAAAGTAAACAGACTTCAAAGCAAGAAAAGTTATCAGGGATGAAGGAGGCATTACATAACAATAGAGTCATTCTCCAAAAAGACGTAATTCTAATGTGTATACAGACTGTCAAACTGTGTGAGGCAGAAACTGATGGAAATCGGCATCATAGGCGAGTATTAACCAAGAGCCAGCTGAGTTATAAGACAAATACAACTTTAAGATAGATGAAGAGCATAATTAGTGATAAAGCAGATTACTATTAAATGCTTTGATGATCAACTATAATTGAAAAATAGAGGCCAGCTATCAAAAAATAAATAAATAAATGCTATGGTAATAGGTTCGGCTTATCTAGAAGACGTAATAATTATACAATTATATGTACCTAATAAAATATTACATATGTGTGTAATGTATGATGAAACTACATGGGCACACTGGTAGACCCACCATCATGGTAGAAAATTTCAATGTATCTTCTCAATTTTAAGACAAGCCACTGGAACAGTAGAAGGACACAGAAATTTGGATACACACACAACTATCTTGAGATGATAAACTGCAGAGAATCTGCCTCTAACAACTACAGAATCATAATTTCTTTCTAGCACATATGGGACATTTATAAATTGACCTATCACTAGACCATAAAGTAAATAGCAATAAAATTTTAGAACATATGCATTATTAGGACACATTATATAATCACATTGCATTTAGAAATGTTTTTTAGAAAAGATAAATTTAAAGAAATTACCAACAATAAAGGAAACAGCAAATTGTTTTGTGTTGAAATAAAAAACAATTAAAATGCTGAGAAATTTGTGGTATAGTCACATAACGGTATACTGTAGTATAATTAAAAGTGACAAATTACTGCTACATGCAATCACATAGTGGGTCTCACCAACACAGTACTGAGTAAAGAAGCCAAATACAAAAGTTTATCCAATCAATGATCTCATCTTCATGTGGCTAAAAAAGAGGCGCAAGTAATGGGTGGAAATAGAGGGGTCACTTTCAGGAAGGGGCAGTGACCCGGACATGCATGAAGACGAGTCCTGAGACACTGACACTGTTCTGGACAGTCGTCTGGATAACGGAGAGGGGTCCTCGGCCACTACAACTACTGCTTTTATTTTGGAAACAGTCCACGTGCTGCAAACTTCTGGTTTGTGCATGCCTCTATGGGTGCACTTCAATAAAAAGTATCCATTATAAAGGCAAGCAAAACTGAATACATAGGTGCTGCAACTGTTTTTTTAATAAGTAAGGGTATACCCCAAATTTAGAACAGTGGATACCTCTGAGGGGGCTGGCACGTGACCTGGAGGGAAGGTAGGACATCGTTAGCACTGGTCATGTTCGAGGCCAGGGGTCGGTGAACATTTTCTGCCAAGAGACAAACAGAAAATAGTTTTGCTTTTGCAGGCCAGTCAGTCACTGCTGCAGCTATTCATCTGTGTCACGGTCCCATGAAAGCAGCCACCAACAACGTGTATATACACATGGACTTGACTGTTTCAATGACAAAAGTGGTGGGCTGGAGTTGGCCCGCAGGTCACAGGTTGCTGACTCTCTTTTAATTCTTCACAGAAAATCAAACAGCCTCATTCGAAGTGTTCGCAGGCGTTCTGTGCATTTTTATGGTTCGTATCTGCCCTACTTACATGGCTTTGCACATTTCAGAACACGTGACCCACCAAACTCACACGGGGTAATGTGAGGGACTCCAATGTGACAATACTTTTCAGGTGAAGTTGATATTTTATTTTTCAGTTGAATTCACTGTGCACCTATGTTAATGTCATTCTTTCTTGGCTAAATGACCTTGAACAAATGATCCAACCCAGGCACGTCCAACTTGTAGCCCAGGACAGCTTTGAATGCGGCCCAATCCAAATTCTTAAAGCAGTAAGAGATTATTTTTTGTGATTTTTTATTTTATTTTATTTTATTTTTAGCTCATCAGCTATTGTTTGTGTATTTTATGTGCGGCCCAAGACAATTCTTCCCATGTGTCCCAATTCTTCCAGGGAAGTCAAAAGGTTGGAGACCGCTGATCTAACCTCTGTGTTTTTTACAAGACGGAGATAAAAGTTATGTCTGCTTTTCATAGCTGTCTGTGAAGACTGAAAGAAATAGTGCAAACAAAATGTGTAACACTGTGTCTGATGCACAGGGCGCCCTCAGCTGCTGCAACTACTATGGCTATGATGTTGCTACTGTTACTATGATGCTGTTACTATTAACCTCTGGGTTCCCCTTTGGTAGAAAACGAACAAGACAGAACTAAAGCTACTTTATGAATAACACAGTGGCACGAACATATAGGAACTGAGTTAAGATTGACACCTGTTCGCCCAGTTGAGGTGACTTCATTTAATGAGTAAACAGGAACAATGATACTCCGCCTATATATGCAACTAAACACTTGTAATTCCCCTGATGACCGTGTGCTTCCCTAAGCAGTTCACACATACCCATGACCCCGTGCAATGACCCTGGATATGAAGACAGTGTTTGCTGGACGACATGCAGTGGTAGCCTCAGCATCAGGACTTTACAAATCCCAGATGCCTTAAGGATTTACTGCAGAAAAGATACAGAGAAGAGGTCAGGAGGGGAGAGATAAAGTGGAGGGATGAAGGAGACCGTGCCGTCGAGGTTTCACTCCAGCTCAAAGCACCTCTCCTGGGGGACCTGGGTTCTGCTACTTCCTAACTAGGCCACCGACGGGCTGCTCCCTACCAAGGCCTCAGTTCCTTAACTGGGAAAGAGGAGCTGGCGTGTCCTGGAAGACAGAGTTGTCCGTGTGTCCATTCCGGACAGACATGGTACAGAGGGCTAGAGAAAGGCTGTGTGCACGTGTTCTGCACAGTGAGCTCCCCCTGCCCAGGGCCATGACAACTCCATTTTCATACAAACCCAGCACGGAAACAAGAGCTGCAATTACCTACTCCCAATCAAAACATTAAGTCCAACAACCATATACTTAAGGGGAATCAAAGAATTGAGAAGCAGTGGGGGGCGGCGGGGGGGGGGGGGAGAATATCTGGCAGCTGTGGGACCTTGAAGTCTTGGTATGAAGGCCCCTACCTGGGACGGGCAGACACAGGGGGCACTAATCGCCACAGCGAATGGATGTCTCTCCCCAGGACAGACTCGGCCAGTGTGTCTGGTCCTCCAGCTGACTGAATCTGAGAGAACACCCCTCCGCTCAGCGCACACAGAATGAACAGGCTGTGATGACGTCTGCCCTCTTTTGTGGTCACCATGCCTGCAGGGTGACACCTTCCAACCACACTGTTTGCTCAGTGCCACTTCGGACCCTTATGCATTTCTGTAGTTGGAGTCCCTAACTCCTGACTAAACACGTTGGGAGAAATGAATTGGTCTAGAAAGATATAAAACCCACTGAACTCCTGAGTGATGTTCATCCACCGAATTGACTCATAGTCCCTTCTCTACGGACGTGCTCTGTGCCTGGGGCTGCCCTTCATGCACGTAATCTCACTTAGTTCTTGGCACAGCCCTAAAGCACGTCCTTACTCCCACGTGGAGGCCAGGAGCACGCACCCGCAGGTGCTGGGCGGCGTGGCCAACGTCTTCACGTCTCAGAGACCAGATTCAAGCATACGTGCACACTTCCTCTCCTCTCCCCACACAGGCCTGTGAGGTCAGCACTCTATTATTTCCATTTTGCAGGTGAGAACACTGAGGTTCAGAAAAGTTAAGTCATTGTCCAAGACGGCAGAATCCGTATGTGCAAAAACAGTCTCATTCAGCTATTAGCCTTGGTATCTACCTGGTTTTTGGGGCTTCAATTTTTTTTTTTTTAGTAAAATACTATGTTCAACAGAGCCAACTGACTACTGGCTTGGAACTTCCAAACTGAAAGATGGGGACTGAATCAAACCAGTCACCCTCGCGCACGGAGAGAGGAGACAGTAGTCTCAGACCGTGCCCTGGCTGGCCTCTCGTCATGTCCTTCTCCTACGGTCTCGTCAAGGGACCGGGAACTCACTGGCTCCCCACGTATCTTCACAGCTTGGTGGAGCACCGATGCACTTTGCTATCACTGAGAAGAAACCACGCAGCAGAAAGGATGTGGCTCGCTGAGGCATCCCTACCTTCCGGAAAGCTCAGGGATGCCTGGGGTGTGGAGAGCGGGAGGAACCCTCAGGCAGAGCTGGGATGCGGGCCAGGAAAGTCCAGTTCTGCTGTGCCCCCCACCTACCCGCTAACGTCAGCCTGGGGCTGCTCGCGGTGCCGCCTCTTTCTCTTCACCGCTGAGAAGCAGACAGGGTGGGGACAAGGGGCATGAGGAGGACACCCACGGTCCTCCTGTGATGCTGCCTGCAGCTTTGCAGTGCAGCAGACCAGGTGTCCCAGCCCCCAAATCGTTTGCAGGTACTTAGCAAATCAAAGCCGACGGCAGGAGGCTGTGGGCCTGACAGATGATAAACCCCTCCCGCCTTTGGGCCTCGCACAGGGTGTGCGCTGGCTGGCGGGATGAGCTCTGGCCAAGCCGCTCCAAGCAGCAGCTGGTGGTCCCTGGGCACCTTGGGAGCCGGCTGAGACCTGCCTAAGGAGCTGGGAGCTCTGCAGATGGTTGGGACGGGGACTGGCTGGCAGGAACGCGACCTGTACTAACCCACTCTTGAAAACAGGAGCAGCTACAGGCAGACAGGAAACACCCAAACAGAACAGGAAGCAGGAGGCGGCCCAGGAACGACGGGATGGAAGCCGTGCGGGTCGAGGGGCGCGGTACGGACTGAAGGCTGGGCCCGTGGCGGAGCCAGCACGCACACACAGACCCTTGCCGGGACCCTTGCCTGCTCCTCTGGAGTCCGGCACGGGCAGCGCGCTGTGGACTCCGGCATATTCTGTGTCGAATACGAGTTCTGTCATCTCAGGGACACTATTTAGTCTTTCTGGGCCTCAGTTCCCTGAACGCTAGAAGGGATGGCATCAGCAGCAATTCCAAAGGATTCCAGTAGACTCTCAGTTAACCGGCACCCAGGGGGCTTGGCAGATGCTGGAGACACGCAGGGAGACGCTCTGTTAACCGGGACTTAAACAACTGGCTCTCTGAGCCTCCGGCAGAATCTCAAGCAACCTTGCCGGTGGCTTGAGAGCACGGTGGCTTCAGTTCCAGTTAACAGAGAGTCTGCTGAGTTATGACAATTAAGTGAAATACCGTAGTACAGGGGTTCTCCACCCTCCTGATGCCACGACCCTGTAATACAGCTCCTCATGGTGTGGTGACCCCATAACATTATTGTCGTTGCTACTTCATAGCTGTCATGTTGCTACTGTTTTCTTTTGTTCCCCGCCCCCCAAATACACACCCGAAGCAACACTCTACACCACCAGCTGGGAGTCCTCCAACGTGACTCCGTGCTGACGCTGTCTAGCTGGGGGCCGCCTCAGGTCCCATAGGTGAAGAGCTCGGTCCTACAAGAGCGCCCCTACCTGGCCCCCTCTCCGAAGCCAGTTTGTCAGTGGTGCTTCCCACCAATCAGCCACAGACTGGGGGTTCCAACCACCCCCTCCTTGGGTTCTATTACATTGCCAGAGCAGCTCCCAGAATTCAGAGAAACAGTTCACCTACCAGGTTGCTGGTTGGCCATGCAAGGACGTAACTCAGTGGCAGACAAATGAAGAAACGCTTAGGGTGAGGTGCAGGCACCGAGCCGCCATGCCCGCTCCCAGTGCAAACGTGTTCAGCCTGTCCTGTTGGGCTCGTATGGAGGCTTTATTACATGGGCATGTCTGATGAACTCATTGGTCATTGGTATCTGAATTCAAGTGCCCACTTCTCTATCTTCCTTGGAGGTGGGGGTGAGGGGATGGAAGTTCTAACCTCTCATCACATGGCTCTCTTGGCATCTAACCCCCAATATTACGTGAGGTCTAAAAATTACTTCTCTAACGTAAGGTGAAACACCCTGATCACTTGTTGTTTAGGAAATTCCAAGGGTTTTAAGATCTCTGTGTGAAACAGGGAGTAAGACCAAATATCTATTATATTTCTTACAATGAATCACAATATCACACTTTCCCACTTCAGATTTTTGCAAATAATGTTTCTTCTCCCCGAAATGATCTTGTTTCCACTCTCTTCTGGAATGTCTTATTTTTCAGGTCTCCATTCAATTGTCACCTGAGAGAGGATTTACCTCACCCTGCAACCTAAAATGGAGATAATTTCACTTGCAAATTGTTGAATAAGAGAGGATGCTTGAAGCATACACTTCCGACCAGTGAAATTACGCAAGGCAGTGAGCGAAATTCAGAACAACCTTGAGCCACTAATGCTTTTGATGAAAACATGATTGCTGTTGGAGGCACCACAAGGAGCGTAACAGTGCAAAAGGTGATAGCAATCCCAACCACAGCAAGAGCCCTGTGCACGCCATGCTCACTCACTGATAGACTGGGTAGACAAGAAGTCAGAAAAGATGTTGCGTGTTGGAGAGCAAAATACAGTTAAGTTTGCCTAATGGCTAACTGTATCGAAGATTTGAGAACGTGTATTCTTTTCGAGAACACACTGAACATTTAAAAAGAGAAGAAATAAAATGGATCGTGATGCCAAGAGAAAGGAACTAGACTGGGTAAAATATTTGCTCAGATTAATAATCAGGGGGGTCTTACAGAACCGGCCGGTGGAGCAGATGGGCTGCCCCCCTGTAACCTGCCATCGCAGGGCAAACGCGGTAACTGTTCTTGCTGGGTGTGAGGAGACTGTTGCCATGGAAATCGAGTGTGAGCCTGGGGACTGTGCGTGATTGAGACTCTTGATTCATCAAGATGGGATGAAAATAAGTTAGTGAAAAGTGAAAGCATCAGTAACTTTTAATCTCTCCTCCGCCCCCAGCACTGGGCCGGCCGACCCCCCGCGGCCTCCTGGTTACACTGACACAGTTCACGGAAGGGGACAGGCCGGTTCTGACTCAGTCACGGGCCTGTTTTTGTAGCCACTAAAATGACTGCCCAAGTCGCAACTGTTTCAGAGGGCAGGGCTGGTCGTCTTGAACCAACTTTAACCATTTTCTGTAGAGAACGTCAGAAAGAGAACATTTAGTCACAAACCCAGGTTCGTCCCCCATGTCAGAGAAGTGAAGAGGGGAGCTCCGGGGGATTCACTCCGATCGCTGGTTCAGTCCCTGGTTTATCAACCAGTTTTCCGAAGGCACGGGGCGGGGGGTGGACGGGGGCGAGGGCGGGGAG
>PVJL010020059.1:0-12718 GCA_004026885.1 Lyroderma lyra
GGGGCGGGGCGCGGGGCACAGGGGGCTGCGGGCGGCTGGCGGCGCCTCGCCCTCCCTGGGGCAGAGCTGGCCCCCCGTTGGCCCCTGGCGAGGGAAAATCTCCCAGCTTTGGGGAGTTAACCAGTTGTCCCCACACACAGTTAGCCAAGGTGGAAAGGCCGGGGGACCCAACCGCCCGCCCCTCCTGCTGCCCGCCGGCTTGGAGCGGGGCCTGGCTTTACTGCAGGGCCTCCTCCAACCTCTGGGATCCCAGCTGCCTCCGAAAACGCGGTCAAGTTCAGGGCCCTCGGAGCGATGCGCCCACACGCGCTGCTTTCCAGGCAAATCCAGGCAGCCCCCTTCCCACGGCCGGACCCAGGTTAAGAGCCGCTGGAATGAGTCCCCGAGGTGTGGGCAAGTGGGCCAGCCCGCAGCGACAGGGAGCGTCCAGGCTCACAGAAACGCAGCCAGCAGGCCCAGGGGGCCTACCGGGGACCCCGCGCTGGCCGGAGCCTTCCCCGCTGGGCTGTGCAGTCCGGAGGCCCCAGAACTGCCACCGAGATCGCGGGAGTGTCAGGCCATCCCGACCCCGCTGCCAGCTCTGGGCCCACCCTGTGGCTGCGGAGTAGAACAGGAGCCCAGGGCAGGGACACCTGGTGTTTCCAGAGAAAGGACGAAAACTGGACATGAGAAAAACCAGAAACCCAGATTGTTTTAAGGGAAATCTGTGCAGTGTTTCCATTGAACGTTAATTAAAAACAAAACTCCGCGTGGGCCTCCAGTCTGCATACAGCCCCTTCCAGACGCGGCAGGTCACGCAAGTGGCAGGGACACGGGGTGGTGGCAGGGACACGCGGCAGTCCCGGCTTCCCACCCAAGCCCGAGGGTCCTGGAGCAGGATGTGGCCTTGGCAGGGGTGCGGCCGGCCACCCGGATGCGGGGTTCCTGCTGGGAGCTCGGCCTCACCCTGTTTGCTCAGGGAGGGGCTAGGGCAGTGAGTGAGCCCCACGGGGGCCAGATGCAAGGGCCACCACCCCAGCCTGGGCTCAGGGACCGCTGGAGCCTGGCACTCGAAGCAGCTGGGCTGGTTTGGGGAGGTGGACATTGTGGGGGTCTCCCACGAGGCAGGTAGGGTGGACAGGGGAAAGACCTGGCTGCTGGAGTCTCAGAGGTGGTGGCCCGAGCCCCCGCTGCCATCTGTTCCCTGGTTGGTGGCTTTGGGCTGCTGGGTGACGGGATCTGCAGGGACAAGGACCCAGACCTCCCTCCCCCACCTCCCACCCCAAGCGTTTGTCTGCCTCACCTGTACCAGAGTGAGGGTGACAGCGTGGGTGTCAGTGTCAGGGTCAGGGCCCCTTTTCTGTAAAGGCCTTCCGTCACCGTTGGGAGGCCAATGGGAATTGGGGTGGGGGGGTGGGAGTTCGACAAAGCAGGAGCCCCGGGGGGCCTTGGCCCCCACTGTAACCCCTCTCTAGGGTCAAGGAGGTCCATGGGTGGAGCCATCAGCTTCCCCAGTCACCCTTCCCGCTCTGTCCCTGGAGAGGCAGGGAGCCAGGGCCAGCCCGGCCTGGGGCGGGGACAGGGGTGGTCCCTGGCCTCCCAGGGGAGGTGACTTTGCTTTCCGTGCAGGCCCAGACCCTCAGGCCAGACAGCCTGCTGCTCGTGGCCACCCTGGACGGCAGTCTCCACGCCCTGAGCAAGCAGACAGGGGACCTGAAGTGGACGCTGCGGGACGGTGAGTGGGGACAGTCACTCGTCCCTCCCCGATCCCGAGCGGGAGCAGGGTTGAGGTGATATGGGAAAAGCATGGGGCCCAGTGGCCCACCGGCCGGTGCACACAGGCCGCCACACCCCGCAGCTGCTGTGTGGCCTTGGGAAAGTCACTCCACCTCTCTGAGCCTCCATGTCCTCGCCTGTCTCCGGAAGCCCTGGGGAGCGGCCCTGGCTCACAGAGTTCGCCGGGAGGACGGCGTCCCACGCATGCCCAGTGCTCGTGCCCCATGTGCGTGCCCCGTGCGCGTGACCAGTGCGTGTGCCCCGTGGTCGTGCCCCATGGTCGTGCCCCGTGCGCGTGCCCCGTGCGTGTGCCCAGTGCGCATGCCCCGTGCTCGTGATCAGTGCACATGCCGAATGCGCGTGCCCAGTGCTCGTGGCCAGTGCTCGTGGCCAGTGCGCGTACCCAGTGCTCGTGCCCCGTGCTCGTGCCCCATGCGCGTGCCCAGTGCTCGTGCCCCGTGCGCGTACCCCGGCGTGTGGCGGATGGCTCACGCTCCGGGTCCTTCTCCCTGCAGATCCCGTCCTCCAGGGGCCACTGTACGTCACAGAGTAAGTGAACCTGCGGCCTCTGAAGGAGGGGGAGCTGGGGGGTGGGGGTGCGGCGTGCATGTGTGAAGTGAGGGGGTGCTCTGGGCCTGGCGTGCTGCAGTGCCTCCTGCAGGGGCTGGGGGGCTCCCACTGGCTGGGAAGTGGGCGGGAAAGGGGGCCTTCATGACAGCCTCCCCCCTGCCCCTCTCTGCTCCCCAGCATGGCCTTTCTCTCAGACCCCGCGGACAGCAGCCTGTACATCTTGGGGGTCCAGAAGCAACAGGGACTGATGGTGGGTCTCCTGCAGTGCTGGGGGAGGGGAGGGGGCTGGGCTCCGAGTGCATCATGGGAAGGCTCTCTGGGGGCCCCGGTGGCAGGCTGGCTCCGGGCTGTGTCTGCAGAACAGGCTGACGGTCAGGCCTCTGGAGGGGTCGAGGGGGCTGTCCCAGGACACCGAGGGCTTTAATGAGAAAGCCGGGTCGCAGTCAGCTCCTGCTGGGTAACGGATCGCCCCCAACTCAATGGCCCAGAGCCCAGACAATTGCGTGAAGTCCCAACCTCAAGGGGTGGCAGTTCGGGCGGTCTTGGTGGGGCCTGCTGAGGCGTCTGTGGTCCATGGCTGGCCCGCTGCATGGCATGTGTCATCCTCTAGCAGGCGAGCTGCGCTTGCTCACACGGGGACAACAGGGGTGCTCACAGCAGCGACAGGCCGCATGGCCAGTGCGTGGGTCCCTCTGAGCTCTGCCTGCTGGGTCACGTGTGCTCAGGCCTCCTCAGAGATGCCGTGTAACCAACGTCCACATCAGGACTGTGACGGGGGGCCACTGAACGTGACCCTGGGTTTATCGCAGGAAATGGGGTGGAGCAGGCTTCGTCAGAGCGCAGTCGTGCCAGCGAGCCTGCTGGAAAGGCCTTGGGCGTGCGGTGCAGGACGGCCGCACGAGGGCTCGCTAAAAGGGTTGCTTCCAAGGACGTGCACAGAGTGTGAGGCACGTGTCCCTGAACAGGGGGGCCGTGGTCAGCCCTAAGCTCAGAGGAGGGAAAGGACCGTGCAAGAGGGCCACCCGCCAGGAGCTGAGGCCTGGGGGGAGGAACACAGCCAGCCCCCCACGATCTCAGAGGGAGGAGATGGGGAAACCATGGCTGGATCCCAGCCCCTCCCCATGTCCTGACCTGACTAAAACCTGGGTTCAGGCTGTGTCCCCAGGGATAGAGCAGAGGAGAGAGGGGTGGACAGTGGGTTCCCAATCACCAAGTAGGTCTGCAGGTGTGGTTGTCAGTCACACCACTCCCCCTGCACCTGGGATAAAGTGCAGACACTGTCTCCAATAGGAGATAGATAGATAGATAGATAGATAGATAGATAGATAGATGATGGATGGATGATGGATGGATGGATGGATGGATGATGGATGAATGATGGATGGATGGATGGATGGTGGATGAATGATGGATGGATGAATGGATGATGGATGGATGGATGGATGATGGATGGATGATGGATGGGTGATGGATGGATGGATGATGGATAGATGATGGATGATGGATGGATGATGGATGGATGGATGATGGATGGATGGATGGATGGAGGATGGATGATGGATGGATGGATGGATGATGGATAGATGATGGATGATGGATGATGGATGGAGGATGGAGGATGGATGGATGATGGATGGATGGATGGATGATGGATGGATGGATGGAGGATGGATGGATGGATGGATGGATGGTGGATGAATGATGGATGGATGGATGATGGATGGATGATGGATGGGTGATGGATGGATGGATGGATGCTGGATAGATGATGGATGATGGATGATGGATGGATGATGGATGGATGGATGGATGATGGATGGATGGATGGAGGATGGATGATGGATGGATGGATGGATGATGGATAGATGATGGATGATGGATGATGGATGGATGGATGGATGGATGATGGAGGATGGATGATGGATGGATGGATGGAGGATGGATGATGGATGGATGGATGGATGATGGATGATGGATGGATGGATGGATGGATGATGGATGGATGGATGGAGGATGGAGGATGGATGGATGATGGAGGATGGATGATGGATGGCTGGAAGGAAGATACATGCGTACATCACACACACACAGATACATGCATAGATGGCAGATACACTGATAAATACTCGTAGATAGATGCGCAGATATAGACAGGACGTTAAGGATATTACTTCCGTACATATAAGGTTTCCCTGAACTCGAGCGTGCATCGCAGACAGCACCCCTTTACTCCTAAAGCGTCACAGGGACATCTAAACCCAAGGCCCCTCTCCTGCATGGCCTGAGTCCAGGTGATTGAAGTCAGGACACTGGACCTGGTGCCGCAGCGCTATCGCGTCCACAGCCACACTAGTTGTGTCAGGCGCCCCCCTGCTGCCTTCTGTTGGCTTCGTCATCCAGAATCCGACCTGGGACGGCCGTGGGCTGTGGCCGGCTCGTCGCCCGGGCATCCTCAAAGCTGGAACCATCCCCGCGCTTCCCGAAGGCCCGGCCCAGCGACCTAGGCTCCCCGGGCAATGGGAGCGCTGTGATGGCGCCCAGTGGACAGGTAGTCCCCGTCCGTGGTCCTCGCCCCTCACTGCTCCCTGGGGCATCTCCCTCTCCTCAGAAACTGCCGTTCACTGTCCCTGAGCTGGTTCAGGCCTCCCCGTGTCGCAGCTCCGATGGCGTCTTCTACACGGGTGAGCACCTCTCCAGCCCAGGGGCCGCGTCCAGCCAGCAGGGACGAGGACGTGGGTGGTGACGGGCAGCTGGGCATGGCACGAACGGCCCGTCCTGAGGGCCAGCACGCTGCCCACCTCCGCAGGCCGGAAACAGGATGCCTGGTTCGTGGTGGACCCTGAGTCAGGGGAGACGCAGACGACACTGACCACAGAGAGCCCCTCCACCCCCCGCCTCTACATTGGCCGAACACGTGAGTCCGGCAGGTCCCAGCCGCTCCCCAAGCTCTGGGCAGCTCCCCGTTTCGCTTTGCCTAGGCCTGCCAGTTGCTATCCAGGTTAAATCAGGCCAGTCGGTCGGTCAGTCAGTCAAACATTTCACCGAGCACTGGACAAGGAGCTCACAGACTCCACCCCTGGACTGGGTGCTTGGGAGGCCCCGGCCCCAAATGCCGTCCCCTGGGGGGATGGGAGGAGCATCGCGTGGGTGTGCCTGGTAGCCTTGCTTCTGGGCACCCCCAGAGTACACGGTCACCATGCATGACCCCCGGGCCCCCGCCCTGCGCTGGCACACTGCCTACCGCCGCTACTCAGCGCCCCCCATGGATGGCTCTCCGGGGAAATGTGAGTGCCCCCTTCCTCTGCCCCCCAGCTGGCAGCAACCCTGAATGGCATCTGTGACCAAGCCCCCCCCCCACCTTCTGACCTGGCTGATCTCAGGGACCCCCCATACTGAGTGCCACACCCCTGAGGACCGTCCTGCACCCTGAGCAGCCCCAACTCTTCCGTACACCAAGGGAGCCCAATGGGCTCACCCTGGGTGACTCCCCACGTCCTGGGTGACCCCAGGCAACCAACACACCCTCACCTGTCCCTGTGTGTCCTAACTGACCCCCAGTGTTGAATGACCCCTGACAAATGACCCCAAGTGGCCTCCCTCAGGTAACCCTGACCGCTCCCTTGATATACGGACTGTTCCAATGGCCCGAGTGCCCTCACAGGTGCCCCTAAGCAACCCCTGGTCCCCTGACGCCATCATCCCATGTGAGAACCTGCACGGGTAACCCTGACACACCATGCGTGACATTGCCACGGCCCCTGACTGGCCCCTTTCATACTCTGAATGACTCCCAAGTGCCCCCCGTGCCTGCAGACCCCCCGACTGACCCATGCTGGGTGGCCATCGGTCAGAGTGTGAGTGACTACCCCACATCCTGCGTGATCTCTCTCCAGTGACCTAGACTGATTCACACACCTGAGTCACCCCTGGATGACCCTGACTCACCCCCACCTCCCACACAGCCCCCAGCTGACCCCCCGACTGATCGAAGTGACCCAATGAACTCAGACTGGTTTCCCCACGTCCTGCTAACGCGCCGGGTCATCTCACCTGGCCGCCACGCCCGCGTGGCCCTCGGAGCAGCTCCCCCACCCCAAGGTGCCCCGAGGCGCCTGACGGCCCCTCCCCAGCCATTTCCCTTGGCAGACATGAGCCACCTGGCATCTTGTGGGATGGGCCTTCTGCTCAGCGTGGACCCGGGGAGCGGAGCGGTGCTGTGGACACAGGACCTGGGCATGCCCGTGACGGGCATTTACACCTGGCACCAGGACAGCCTCCGCCAGCTCCCGCATCTCACGCTGGCCCGGGACACCCTGCACTTCCTCGCCCTCCGCTGGGGCCACATCCGGCTGCCCGCCTCGGGCCCCCGGGACACCGCCACCCACTTCTCTGCCTTGGACACCCAACTGCTGTAGGTGCCCATGCCTGGGGACTGGGGAGGACCCTCTGGACGTGTTGTAGTCCAAGTCCAGTGGGCAGGAGTGGCGTCTGACCATGACACTAGCACAGCAGAACTAGGGCTCAAAATATTTCAGGCTGAATATTTACCAAACTGGTCAATAACCAGTGCCCTGACCACCCCGTGTGCCCCCAGGACCCTTTAAGGTAGCCCCCGCGGTCCAGTGACTGACAGGGCAAAATCTGGCCTATGAGGCGGCCCCCAGGTAGCCACTCGGGGGCCACAGCTGTGCCTTATTGGTTGCTGAAGACTAACTATCACCCGCCCCTATAGCACTGAAAACGTTCAAGTCCCCATCTTGGGGAACCACGAGATAGTTTGGGGATCATTTAGTCATTCAATATGTTCCACCAATATTAATTGAGCATTTACTACATACCAGTCCCTTGTTAGGCTCTGGGAGTACAGTAATACAGTCGGGGTTCCTACCTACGGAAACCTGAGAGTCTCGTAGAGGAGACCAGTGTGTAAAGAGGCCACTTTGGGCCACAAAGGGTGAGATAAGAGAAGCGCACGTGTGGCTTGGGGATGTTTAGGACGAGTAGCTGAATAGAGATGGGGGCAGGCGGCAGTCAGGGAAGCCTTCTGGAAGGAGGGGCACCTAACTTGAACCCTAAGAGATGAACGGCGGGGTGGGGGAGAGCTGAGACAGAGAGAATGAATACCATGGAACAGAAATTACGCCTGGGTCTGACCAGGAAATAAGGCCTGAGGCTACCTTACGCAGGGGTTTTGCAGCATCGCGGAGAGGGTTTGGGCATTTTCTCCTGCAGCTAAGGAGGATTTATTGGAGGGTTTTAAGCAGAGCAACGATTTGATGACGTTTTCAATTCAGAAAGACAATGCTGGCTGCCGTGTGCAGGGTACCTTAGAGAGGTAAGCGGGAGGAAGTGCGTGCGTATAGAATACTGCACTAGTCCAGGCAAGACGGGAGGACACTCTGGACTAAGATGGAAGCACTAGAAATGGACATAAATGGGAGGTAAGAGGTATTAAGGGGGGAAAACAGTACGATTTGGTGGTTAGGGAGCGTGGTGGCTGTGAACCAGGAGTCGAGAGTCACACTCAGGGGGTTGTCAGAGGTCGGCGGCACAGAGGAGGGAGATGGAGCGGGGATGGGGAGGTTAGGAACGAGGCCGTGAGTTCAGATTTAGAAACCTGAGCTCGTGAGAGAGGTGTGGGCTGGGCGTAGACTTAGAAACCATGACTACAGAGTTTGTATCAGCTAGCTTTTGCTGTATAACAACCACACCCACTAAAAAAAAATAACTCGAGCTTGAAAACAACACTTAGTATTTGTCAAGCTTCTGTGGGTCAGCTAGGTGGCTTTCTGGTCAGTCTCAGTGAGTGTGGGCTGCCAGCTGGTCGCTTGGCTAAGCCTGGGTGATCTAGAGTGGCCTCACTCACCCATTTCAGAGTCGGGGGGCTAGCTGCCCTAGAGGGCATCGGGTAAGGTCTTTCATGTCCCAGCAGGCCAGGCTGGGTCGTCCTCCCATGGTGGTCTCAGGGTTCCAGAGGACAAGAGGTCAAACCCCCATGCACAAAAACCTCTCAAGCCTCTGCTTGTGTCACCTGTACTATTGTCTCATTGGCCAAAGCCTGTCACATGGCCACCATGGCCAAGCCCAGAGTCGAGAGCACGGGTACTGTGGCAGCCGAAGCTACCTGCTACCGTCACCTACCCTCCTTCCTTCTTCTGCTCCTCTGCTAGGACGACACTGTATGTAGGGAAGGAGGAAGCTGGCTTCTATGTGTCCAAAGCACTGGTCCACACAGGGGTGGCCCTAGTGGTGAGAAGGGGACCCCAAGGGGCTGGGAATAGGGGCTGGAGCAGGAGGGGATCCTCCCCCCTCACATACACACACACAGTCCTGATACTCCATCTTCTGCCATAGCCTCGTGGACTGACCCTGGCCTCCACAGATGGCCCCACCACCGATGAGGTCACCCTCCAAGTCTCAGGGGAGCGAGAGGGCTCACCTAGCACAGCTGTCAGATACCCCTCCGGCAGTGTGGCCGTCCCTAGTCAGTGGCTGCTCATTGGTGAGATGAAGGATCTGGCATCCTAGCTTCGGAGCTGGAAGGACGAGGTCACCGACAGCCCAGTGGCTTTTTTCCCCTGTCCCTTAGGACACCACGAGCCACCCCCAGTGCTTCACACCACCATGCTGAGGATCCATCCCACCCCAGGGAGTGGGGCTTCTGGGACCAGACCCTCAGGGAGCACGCAGGCTCCAGCCCTCTTTCTGGAGGTCAGTGCCAGCAGGGCAGAGGGCCTGGGGGGAGGCTTGGCAGATGGGTGGGCAGCCACTGGACCCTTTCCTCAGGCCTCTAGGAATAACATTGGTGGGGGGTAGGTCAGCTGACACCACAGTTTCCCAAAAGAAAAGAAAACTTTGGATTACTATGACCAGACACACGTTGAAGTGTCAGAAAGATATTGGTTATCTAAACTGTGACCCGTGTGTCACAGCTCTCTTCCCCTTCTCAGTGTCAGAGTTACAAAATGTCCATCAGGTGAGCAACTGAAAAAGGACTGTGAAAGCCCTCGCAGGAGAGGCGTCCCCCTAGTAGTTCAAGGTCAGAAGGAAGCGCCATGCCCTGAGCGCTGCTTCTCAGACACACTTGCTCATTAGAAGCCGGTGGATGCCCGCTCCAACCCTGCTACCTGGAGGGGGGTATCCCTGGAGGGGGGTATCTACGTTTTATTTGTGGTGACGCCCCAAGAGCAGCTGTAACTTAGTGGCACGCCCCGAGGTGCCGGTCAGACTGCTCTCCCGGGACCCCGTGATGTTTCAGCACCGCGGAGAGCGCCGCGCTCCCCACCGGAAAGACCACCCCTCACTGCCCCTTGGGCTAAGCCCAGCCCTGGACCGGGTGGTGAGAAAGAGTTAGGGGCTCCACTGCAGGAGGGGGTGCTGAGCGTGAAAGCCCCTTGGTCCCCAGCTCCTGAGCCTGGGCAGGGCGGAACTCTGGCACTCGGAGCTGCCCCCTGAAGAGAAAACCCCAGGCTTGTACCCGGGGCTGGCCCCCCAGGACCTGCTGGCAGCCGGCCTCACAGCCGTCCTTCTGGGAGGGTGGATCCTCTTCCTGATGAGGCAGGTAAGCCCACTGCCCCAACCTCAGGTCCTTCTCCGAGTACCCTCGGGGGACCCGGCCTCTCCTCCCCGAGGCCTCGGCTCCGATGCTGTCCCCTGCCTTGCTCCCAGCAGCTCCCCGAGCCCTTGCTGCCGTGCTCTGGGCCAGGCCCTCACGGCCACAGCGGCTGAGCCCACCACGGGGCAGGACCTGGCCAGGGCCGAGCCCCCTTAGACCCCCGTGTCTCAGCAGCAGCAGCTGGTGGTGGAGAAGCAACAGCGGGCTCCCGTGGCACCTGCGGGCCCTGCTCTCATCTCACAGGATGTTCCGTCCCAGCCCTTGGGGGGCAGCCCACAGGACCAGAAGAGGCTGCAGAGCCCCTCGGAGCAAGCCCGGCCCCTTGAAGACCCTGAAGGTGAGCTAAAGTGAACAGCAAAGGGCAGCGTCAGGGGCAGAGCAAAGGGGCTGGGTTAGCTTCAGAGTCCATCGCAGGAGGTCCCGGGGGGTGGCTCAGCCTAAGTGAGTGAAGACGAGAGTATGTTGAATAGTGCCCGCTATGTAGGAGAGCAATCCAGAAATTTCCGCCATCCTTCTTGTTTATTGTTATTCGCGATCATTCCGGATGCAGATAGAACTGGGCGTAGATTGAATCCCACTATTCCTAAACTCTGACGAATGGCTTACCTCCCCTGAGCGTTAGCGCTCTCACCTGCCACGTTTTGGTGAGAGGTCGCTGCCACCGGTGTTATGAAACCACCCTGAGGTGATGCTGATGTGTGCCCTAGGACGACCTCAGATTGGGAAACGAGAGTAGGAAGTTACCGGTGCCAACTGGTACCTGCCCCCCTCCCGCGGGAATTTTCGTTTTTAAAGGTTTCTCTCTTCTTTTTCTCCATTTGCCCCTATAAACAAGCCCATCGAGCCTCCTCGGGGATCTGGGGGTGACTCTGGGGGCGACTCTGGGGGCCTCCCAGGTGCCTTCACTGGTCAGGCTGGGCTCCTTCTGCTTCTTGGGCTCTGGGCTTGGCTGGCCTTCTGTCCTCTGCATGGGCTGCTGCTGGCACCTCCTGGTCACTGCTCAAACCTCATGCCTTGCAGCCCCTCTGCCGTCACCTTCACGCAGGCTGACGTCCTCCCCACAGGTGACTCAATGCTCTGTGTCCACCTTCGGGCTCACCTTGCCTCTGAGGTGGGAGAACAGCTCCCCTTCCTTGGGGTCAGCTGTTAGAAGGCCCCCACGCAGGATTGCCCGAGCCCCCAGTGCTGCCATTCCGGTCCCTTGATTGGCCCTGGGTGGGTCCCGCTGCACCCTCCGACCCTCTTATCCCTGGACCTTCGGGGCTGAGCAGAGTCTGGCTCATCGTACCCCAGACGCCGAGACTACCTTTCCTGGTGGTTCTTGTCAAACGGCCCTGCCTTCGTCCTGCGGATGCCCCTCACCACCCCCGCCCCTCAGAGCCCCGTCAGGCCCTTGTAAATCACTGGGAACCAGGAGGAGAAGATACTGAACCCCAACCCTGGCTCGGCCAGGACACCCTGTTATGTAACCCACCCCCCACTTCCTTACCCACCAAAAGCAAACAGAGACATCAGCGCCTCAGGGCGAGAGGGAAAAAAAACGGCCAAAGAGCCCAGATGGAGCGTGGCACTCTGCGGACACGGCCATGCTGACCGGCTCCCTGGGACTGGGTTTCCTCTGTCCCACGGAGAAAACCTCTCTCCTTCCCCTTCCTCTGTCTAAAGAGCTGGGGACCCCAGGCAAAGCCTAAGAGAGCTCAGCAGGGCAGTGCGCGCTGGGAGTGGGGTCCGACGGGGCGCTGTGCGAGCACAGTGGGGGCACGGAGCTCAGACTGGGGGACAGGAGGAGGCCCCGCAGTGACGGCCGAGCGCTCACCCCACGGGCACCAAGTCACCCGAGCGAGCGAGCGAGCGGGGGTCGGGAGGACATGAGCGGCCGCACCCGGTGGCCCCGACAGCACAGGCGAAGGTCCGGGATGAGAGAGAGCAGGGAGCACGTTCTGGAAGCCGCCGGGAGGGGTGCAAACGGCAGCACGGAGTTAGCGAGCGACACAGCAGTGCAGAAGAGAGGACGGTGGGCGGGGCAGCGTGGACACGGCCGGGGGTGGGGGCCTGGATTGGCCCGTGTGGCTTCCTGAGCCCGCGCCCCTCTCCCACTAGCGGAGCCGCTCACCGTGGTGGGGAAGATCTCCTTCAACCCCAAGGATGTGCTGGGCCGCGGGGCGGGCGGGACGTTCGTTTTCCGGTGAGTGGCTCTCCTGGCCCTTTGGGCCCCTGTCCCCTGCAGAGCGAGTCCCCGAGGTGGGAGCGGGCTGGGGCGCCGCTCACCAGTTCCTGACCTTGGCCTTGACCCCCCCGCTCTGACCCCCATTGCCCCACCGCCCAGGGGACAGTTTGAGGGGCGGGCAGTGGCCGTGAAGCGGCTGCTCCGGGAATGCTTCGGCCTGGTCCGGCGGGAGGTGGAGCTGTTGCAAGAGTCGGACAGGCACCCCAACGTGCTCCGCTACTTCTGTACCGAGCGGGGACCCCAGTTCCACTACATCGCCCTGGAGCTCTGCCGGGCCTCCCTGCAGGAGGTGAGGCCGCGGGGTCACGGGCTGGGGAGAGGATCGGGAGGGCCCCGATCCAAAGTGACGCTTGGCCTCCCGCCGCTGCTCAGTACGTGGAAAACCCGGAGCTGGACCGCTGGGGCCTGGAACCCAAGGCCGCACTGCGGCAGCTCACGTCGGGCCTGGCGCACCTGCACGCCCTAAACATAGGTACCGGCTGCCTCCCGCCCCCGCCCCCAGCCCGTCCGCCCCGCCTCTCGACCCCGCCCGCAGCCCGTCAGCCCCGCCT
>PVJL010020060.1:0-12735 GCA_004026885.1 Lyroderma lyra
GCTGTCACTCAAATGGAAACAGCAAGGCGCGGGGAGAGCTGTCCCTCCGCAAACTCAACCCATTGGCGCTCCGCGGGCGAGGAGTCACGTGGGACCCGGCCCTGGCGGGGCGCTTCCTGCAGGGCTGTGACGTCGGCGGACCGCGAATGTCAAGCAGTCGCCTCCCTTCGTTCCTGGAGTGCGTGTCGCGGGGGTGGCCGCGCTCCTAGCGGCGGGGTCCGCGCACACGCGGGGCGGCGGCTCTCGCTCAGCGTCCCGCCGGCAGTGGTGCCACCCAGCCAGGAGCAGGGTCCTCCACGCTGTGGCGCGCGCAGGCGCAGTGCGCGTGAATCCCCGCAGGGGCGGGGCGAGCCCTCGGTGGGCGGGGCAAGCCCCTGGTGGCGGTTGTCACATGTGGGTGCCTGTGTGAATGATGTAACCCCGCGGAGAGGAGACTCAGTCATCAGTTCCCATATGGTCTAGCGGTTAGGATTCCTGGTTTTCACCCAGGCGGCCCGGGTTCGACTCCCGGTATGGGAATGGCGGCTCTTTTTCTTGTTTGGTTTTCTCTTTCCTTCTTGGCGCTCGGCCGTGCCCGTCTCTCCTTTCAAACCTGCACAAAGTGAATCCCGGCCCCAGGTTCCGCGTTTTCACCGAAGCGTCCATTTTCATCACAGTAACTGAATTGTACGAGAGACCATACACATTGAGGATGTGAGCGATGCTATAGCTATTTAAATATCAAATAAGACTATTTACAATATTCAAAATGGATTATCAAGCTCCCCCGGTGGAGGCGACCCCCGCGGGGACCCTCCCGGGACAGGTGCGGTCAGCAAGACGCATGTAGGACGGGGACCAACAGCCTGTTGCTACAGAGGGCCAGCTAATGAACACTTCAGGCTGCACGGGCCAGACGGCCTC
This sequence comes from Lyroderma lyra, assembly GCA_004026885.1. Lineage (NCBI taxonomy): Eukaryota > Metazoa > Chordata > Mammalia > Chiroptera > Megadermatidae > Lyroderma > Lyroderma lyra. The sequence continues at coordinate 904 of PVJL010020060.1, forward strand.
TGTCACCACCATTGAGCTGCGTTCTGTGCACAGTGGCCGTGGTGGTGCCGGTGAAAACACACACAGACGGCAGGCAGGCCGCCCCGGGCCTCGGTGAGCTGACCCGGAGCAGGCAGAGTGCCAGACACGCGTGCAGCTGCTACGCCGTCCCCCTCCGGTACATGAGCTTCCTCTAGAAACTCAGTGGACTTCGTCCTCCGTCAGTCCAACCCAGCGGAAAGTGTTATTCTTCCTCCCATTTAACTCAGAATTTCTGCATCACGTGTCCATCCTGGTTCCTGGCTCCCGTCTCTCCCAAGAACCTTACTCCCACAGATGCTCATAACCCCTTTGCTTCCTGTCTTGGGCCCATGAACTCCAACGAACGCAGATCCCCACCCCCACCCCCCCAAAAAAGGTATAGATGTTATGTTTTTTAAAAAAACACTCAAAATTCCTGCCATGACCATCGCTAAGAATGCAGGCGTTGGGGGATCATTGCTAGGTGAGAAAACTGTGCCAAGGTGCTCAGAGGCTGGTTACGACGCGATGCTGGATCCACGTGGTGGGAAAAGGAATCGCTGAACCCACTCAGGCTGTGAGGACTACTCTGCTGGTGCAGACGGTGCAGTTGCCCACGTTCCTGAGGAAGACAAAGACCCCGGAATAGGCAGAATGGTGGGTGGGGGGGCACGATCCATCCTTCGCTTAGTCCAAGACCCTGTGCATTCAGAGCCCACTGCCTGCCACTGAGCACTTGCTTCCGGGCTTGTGGACCGTCTTTGAACCCTGAGTCTTGCTTTGTCCAATGGTCCCGGTAAGTATGCGCTTCCCTGTGCGTGGCCGTCCACCCTGAGCTCCTCTCCAGCTGGAAGGCTCCTCCCGTGGCCCCAACAATTCAAATTTCCTTTGAATTCCTGGAGCGCAAACGCAAACTCACAGTGTCTTAATCACCACTCATTCAGCTGCAAACACCTCGTGAGGGAAAGGACTTTTATTCATCACTGTGCGTAGCACACTCTCTTAGGGACAGCTGGTGATCAATACACATTTGTGAAATAAATGAATAACAATGATAAAACACTTGAGCTCCATGGAATTGATGGGGGTTCTACAAATAAAATAAAAATTATAAACAGATAGGATATTTAACCAGTACATACCAGCATGGCTGCACTAGTTGTACAATATTGAAATACTTGCTGACCATGGCCCCTGGGCACCCAAATGCTTCCCACTGCCATCGCAGGCCAGGTGTCTCCTCCCAACAGAATCGGGGTTCCCGTGGTCTCCCCACTGAAGAATTAAAGTGTGCGTGTGCAGCAGGGGGCATGTGGGACCCCGCTCCAGAAGCATCCATCCTGACTGAGCAGTGCCAGTGTTAAATACTTGGATAATCACTCCTTACTATAAATAAAGTTTAATTACACAACTCGAAAATCGTGCCTCTCCTCATTGCAAAAATCTCTTAAAAGAGCAAGCAGATTCCAGAATGGAAAAGGAAAACGATAGTTTTTGTCAGTCTCTGAAGATTGGGGGCGGGGGGGGGGTACGGTTTCATCCCTCAGGATTCTGTCTTCGTGTAAACCAGGAGGTAGGCCGTTTCCCGCCTAGAAAGTACAAGAACGCAACATCGTAACGTGCACAAAACATGCATGGTTCACTGATACACTGTGACCTCACCCCAGGACAAACACCTGCAAACCCCGCTGCTGGATCGAGTGGTCACGTAGCCAGCACCTCGCAGGGGCACCGAGCAGGTAACCCAGGAAAATACACAACCACACGGCGCTGCTCAGTTATGACAACATCTAAACCAGGGGCTGACATACGGCGCACCCAGGAGCCAACTCGAACCCTGTTCTTTTGCAAGCAGATTTCAGTGGACCACGGCCACGGTCCACGTGTCACCTGTGGCCGCTCTTGGCTACGAGGGCAGAGCTGCAACAGAGTCCCCAAAGGCCTAAAATATTTACTCTCGGGCCCTTCACCGAGAACGTCCGCACACCCCGATCGAAATCACGGGGGAGTGGCTGACCACGAAGAGCGGAGGGAAGCGGACGGTGGGAGGGAGATTTCAAACACGGGTTTTTACGAGATTCACGCCGTTTCAAGTGATCAGGCCGACATCATCTCAAAGGTCACCGAACCCGGAAACCTGGTTGGGGAAACGTACGCAATCCCCGACTTAACTCCGCCCGGGCTTCCTCTCCCAGCTTGCCCTGCAGTTCCTGACAGTTACTGAAGACAGGCCACCGCGTCGGCCAGAGACCGAGCAGGGACGCGTGGTCTCGGGGGAACCTGACGTCCGTGAGCAGGGCGGCCCTCGCTGCCCAGGAGGCACGCTCACGTCGCAGCGACCCCGCGTGAGGACCCCACACCCCCACCTGCAGCGGCGTCAGGGAGAGTCGGGTCGGGCTCCACAGGGTAGGAAACGGGCACAGAGGCCCGTGTGGGACCGCGCCTCGGTGACAAGCTCAGAGAGGGTGACAGTGGCCACAGCGAGAAGACGGAGGGCCTGGTGTTTGGGGAGCGCCTGGCACCTCACTGCCGGAGTCTAAGTTCTGAGATGCTCATGGCCCTGCAGGACGTGCATGGGACGCTGTGCAGGAGGTCACGGGGGAGGTGGCCACTGCTGAGGGCGCCCCGAGCGGCGGGAAGAGCCCTGAGGGGCCACATGGGTCCCTGTCACTCACGCGTTTCTCTTACCAACGGTAGTGACGGTTGCCGTAGGTACACCGGATGTCTTCCCAGGACACCTGCAGGGGGACACACACGCCGAGTGACGCGGCCGCTGACATCTGTCCCTTCAGCGTCCGGAGAGAACACGGGGCGCTGCCATGTGCCCTCCAAACCCACCCCTGCGAGCTGCCAGGACCCACCGCGGCGCGTGGCAGAGGCCGTGCGCACACGACGTCCTACTCAGGACCCGCGCCCCTCCATCTCACCTTGCTGACGCCAAGCCCAGAGTTCCTGCGCCTTTCTAACTCTGCCTGCTCTCCGGAAGTTTCCCGGGAAACTGCAGGGCACCACGCCGAGGGCACCAGCCTCCCAGGCACTGAGCGAGGGGGGCCCGGACGGCGCTGCAGACCAGGTGGGGACCGTGCGCAGCAGGCCCCACCCGGGGGCCAGGACCGATGCGGGGATGGACCCTGAGGACCCGTCAGCCCTGGGCGCAGGCTGCCCGAGAGGCCGCTAACCCCGGGGGCGCGCGGCAAGCTCCTCACCCAACACACGCTGGAGTCGTTGAAGCAGAACCACTCCCCGTCCGCGGCGTTCCGGACGTAGGCACAGTAATGGCCGAAGTCGGCCAGCCCCACGTGGGCGATGACGGCAAAGAGCTGGTACTGGCCCCACAGCTGCAGGGACAGAGGCCAGAAGTGACTCACCCGCAGCATGCCACCTGGGCCAGCCCCGGGTCCCAGCAAGGAAGCACCTCACCACGCCAGGCTCCGGTGCCTCCAGGGGACAGCAGCTCAGTCCACCAGAGTCGGACTGTCACGCTCTACCCCACGTGGAGTTGGAAAGACCCAACTTTTGTGCAAAAGGGAACAAACCAGGAGCAACCAGCTGAGGCGCTGGGTAAAGGGAAGACATGTTTGAACAGCTCTTGTGGGAGGAACGGGATTGGCAGGGGGGACACCTCACTGTGAACCCCGAAACGGCAAAGGCACGGCAGCATCTCAGAGCCGTGTGCACTGAGGACACAGAAGTTGGGGAGCGTGCTGAGGCTCCGAAGGCCCATCAGGAACCAGAGCTTTGCCCCGCGTGTCCCTGGGAGCCATCGGAAAGTGTCACACGCGGGGGGTGGGGGGGCGTCGCCAGACTTGTGCTTGAGAAACACCCCAAAACCACGTGGTCCCGGAAATGGGCGGCGCGCTCCAGGGAGCTGGGAGTCAGCGGGGTAAGTTCGGGTGCCACGATCGCGCAGGGAAGGGACGGTGGGAAACTAGAATCGTGACCGAAAATGACAATCGTCGTGATTAACAAACTAATGATGACCAGTGGACTGTCAACACCCACACACGCCGGTGACCTGGGTGCTGGCATAGACCCTGCGTCACGGAGGCAGGGTCCGAGGCCGGGCAGGGAAAGTCACTCGCCCGAGGGTCGGAGCTGATACACAGAAGGGGCCGATGTGCACCCAGGCCAGCCCGGCTGCCAAACCCAAGTTTTTGAGGGCGTGAGGCGAGGGGACAGGTTTGTGCAAAACCAGAGACCAACGCTGAAGGTGCGTGGTGACTGACCGGCTGCACAGGTGGGGACACACGGACGCAGAAGGGCACGAAGCCCCATTTCCGGCTTGGAAATCAGGAGGCTGTCGGGAGGACCCCGTTAATACGGAGCAGAGCCTCTGGGGATGAAGCTAACGGATGTGGGGACCGTGTGGCCACACGCACCAGGAGACGCGTAGACGGGGCAGGAGACACACGGCTGCATGTCTTTCGTTTGAGGTGGCCACCGAAACCGTGGGCACCCGTGTAAGAGGGCATGTGACCAACGGGGAGAAACAGGCAGGAATTAAAACTGTGTCCCAAGCCCAGGACGGGCAGGAAGGGACCCAGAAAAGGAGACCCCCAGGGTGCTGGAGGCGAGCAGAATAGCCCCAAGGAAGTGGGGTGCACTCGGGCCACCCCCTCCCGCAAACCTCAGAATTAGGAAACGATTCTGTGAAACGGGAGCAGGAGAGGGCGCCCGGGGGTCCTGAGGGACTGCGTGCCGCTCTGCACACCCATCGCGCACAGGGTTTCCCCGCGCAGCCCCGCCAAGTCCCCAAGCTGGGACTTTGAAACCGGATGGACTGAGAGGCGCAGACGGGGGGAGCAGGGGGTGCAGATGGCGCTCCGTCACCCGAAGGGGAGGGCGGGCACGATTCCCTGTTTCCTTTACGTCCGGGGACGCTGGGCTGGAGTTTGAAAAAGCAGGACGCTACCTGGGGCTGGCTCCCTTTTCATTTACAAGGACAGGAAATGTGTTTGGCCACAGCAACCTGCCAATTCTCGCACGAAAACAACCAGCTGACCCAAATGGGCTGCAAGCAGAAAAGGCAAAGAAACACCCGGAAAGGGAGGGAGGGAGCCAGCTTGAGCAGAGGCAAGGGCAGAGCGGTTCGCATCCAGACTCAGAGCAAGCAAGCGCCAGGGCCGTGGGGGCGCCCGCACACTGACTGGACCGCGGCCGCAGTGTCCGACGGGATGGGGGGACGGCAGGGGGTGCACCTCACCTGGTCCTCGGCCTCGGGGGGGTCCCGCTCCACCAGGAAGACCTGGTTCAGATCCAAGGTCTGCGGGAAGTACAGGGGGTGGCAGACCTTCTCTGTCCGCGAGTCCCGGATGGAGAACCGCAGGAGGTGGATGGTCAAGGTCTGGGGCAGGTGGGTCAGCTTCACAACCTGCAGAAGCCAGACGGCCGTGGCGATGGCGTCCGGAGGCCCTCCGAGCCGGCAGGTGCAGAGAGACACGGGGGCCAGCGGTGCCATTGGCTTCGCACAGAGAAGGGAGCGCGAGTCGGCCGACCCGAGCAGGCCTGGGCCCCAGGGGGACAGCGGTCTGTCTGCTCCGGGGAGCTGGTCCTGCCCATGTTTAAAAGGTTCTGTTCTCCGTGACGTGATCCGAGGACCCCCCAGCTCTCCTCCGGCACCGGCCGGTCAGGACCCCCGCCCTCAGCACCACGAGGTTCCCCAGGCTCCGCGACGTGTCCATCAGGGAACCACCAGGTGGGGGAAGCGCGTGTCCATCAGGGAACCACCAGGTGGGGGCAGGGTGGGGCGTACTGACCTGCTGCCCTGGGGTGTTCCTCCCGCAGTTCTCACAGAAGCACCGGCTCGTGCTGGGCAGCTCCCTGGGCTGGAAGAAGCTGTGCAGGGCGTCCTCCTGTCCCCGACCGCGGCGGGGGACATAGGAAAAGCAGGTGTGTGCTCCCCATCGGGCACAGCCCCTCCCCCCGTAGGCAGGGACCAGCGGGTCTGCGGCTCCTCTGCCCCCACCCGACCCTGTCCAGCCGGAGGGCAGGGACCAGGAAAGTCCCAACTGACTGGGCAGAAAAACAGGAGGCCGGGGAACGAGGGGGGAGAAGGCACGGCCCTCACAAAGCCGGGGGCTATGCGCACGCTGGGGGGTGCAGGGGCAGCTCACAGGCCCGAGGTGGCCCCTCACCAGCGTCGTGAGGGGCTGCGCGTCCTTATCGAAGAGTGGGAGGGGGAGGGTCAGCATGTGGCTGTCGTTGCGGCCGCGCTCCACGGCACAGTCCAGGCAGACCAGGGACTCCGTCATCCGGATGACCGACAGGGCCTGCAGCTGGTCCACCTGCAGCGGGGGCGGGCGGGAGCGTGGGGCGGGGCTCTGGCCGTCCAGGCACCACCGGCCGGACGCGACCGGGCTGGTGACTGCCGCTCAGAAACGCCCCCAGCAGTCCCCTCATGGGGCGGTGACAAGCGCCGTGTGTGTGACGTTTCTCTTTACGCCCCCCCCCCAGGTGGCCCGGCCGCAGCCGCCCTGTGAGCTCTGCGGGCTGCAGCCCACGTCCACGTCTTACCAAGTCCACGTCCGCGATCTGGTCCCGAATCAGGTTCCAGACGGTGAGGTAGAGCTGAGCGGCGTCGTGCTGGACGGACGCTGGCCGGGGAGGAAAGGCACAGCCCCGTGAGGGGGTCCCCGGGGGCACGCGCGTGTGCCCGCGTCACCTGGGCATCTCCTGGGCGCCGCCACCGCCCCGGCCTCCGCCCCGTCCCCACGCTGAGTCCCCGCGGGGACAGAACAGGAGCCTGGCGTTGACGGTCACGTGCTTCCCCTCTGATGGCAAATCCATGTCCCTGGTCCCACAGGTGTCCTGTCCTGACGTGCCACCGGCCCCCGACGGGCCTGAGGTCCCAGCGCCATCACCTCGACCCGTGAACGGCAGAGTCCCTCACGCCCACGCCAAGCCAGCGCTCCCCCTGGACTCCCAGGGCCACGCCCTCCTCCGTGCCTCTGTCTCCCCCCTAAATCCGAGCAGTTCCCCGCGAACTCCTGCCCGGCCCCGGCTCTTCCCCGAGGGAATGGCGCCGGCCGGAGGAGGCAAGAACGAGCAGACGGCAGAGGCCACAGGGAGACCCGGGAGAGAGAGCCGGGGACAAAGGAAACGGAAACGCACGGGGGCACCTGGCCGTGTGGGGCCGTGTGGGGCCGTGTGGGGCCGTGTGGGGCCGTGTGGGGCCGTGTGGGGCCGTGTGGGGCCGTGTGGCCTCAGCTGACCTTCGCAGAACCAAAGTCCCGACTCAGCCAAGAGACACAGGGATAGGTGCCCCGCCCACCGCTGACTTAACACGTGCTGTGTGCCAAGCTCCGCACACACCGGAAAGTTCTGTCCTGTCCTGAGGACACCCACATTCCCGGGGAGGACCAGTCCCCACAGCGTCCTGCTTCCAAGAACCACGTCTCTCCACGTGAAACAGCGTGGGTGGGCCGCCACGGCACCGCGCTAAGCGACAGACGTCAGGAAGAAAAGGGAAACTCTCCCCTCCTCCTCCCCCGTGTCTCTCTCCGTCTCCCACCCCCCAACAGCACAGGACAAGACCCCAAGGCAGTGGGGGGCCCTACACCCCCCAACAGCACGGGACGGGGCCCCAGGGCAGTGGGGGGCCCTACACCCCCCAGCAGCACAGGACGGGGCCCCAGGGTAGGGATGGGGAGACCTACACCCCCAGCAGCACAGGACAGGGCCCCAGGGCAGTGGGGGGACCTACACCCCCAGCAGCACAGGACGGGGCCCCAGGGCAGTGGGGGGACCTACACCCCCCAACAGCACAGGACGGGGCCCCAGGGCAGTGGGGGGACCTACACCCCCCAACAGCACAGGACAGGGCCCCAGGACAGGGATGGGGGGGCCCTACAACCCCCAGCAGCACAGGTCGGGGCCCCGGGCGGGGGCGGGGCACCTACACGGCACGCGGCACTTCTGCAGGCAGCACACGAGCTCCAGGGGCCGCACGGCCTTCTGCCGGCCGTCCTGCATCTTCTCCAGCAGCAGCAGCAGCTGGAAGGGCACGCTTCTCCTCTGCTCCTCCACGCCCCGGGGGACGGTCATCCTGCCAGAGAAGAACCACTCTGACCCCTGCCCCGGTCATCCCCACGGTCCCCCACAGGCGCCGCGTCCTGCCAGCGCTCGGGGGGACTTTCCTCCAGGTCCGGGCCGCCCTGTAGACGGCCTGAACGCCAGCGGCTCTGAGGGTGGGGCCCCGGGAGCGGGGACGTCTCCTGGGTGCCTTCCCTGAGCCCGCCCAGTTCCGAAGACGGCTCAGCACGAGGGTGGCCTCACCTCTGTCCCCACCCCCCCCGGCCACCACACAGATGGGACCGGCAGGCGCCGGGGGTCCCGGGTCCCCCGCACCCAAAGTGAGACCACGAACGCTCGCCTTGGGCCCGGGGACAGAGGGGGGCTGTGACAGCACGACAGGGTGACAGCGCGTTGTGTCAGTGACCGGCGTCACTGTGGGCATCGTTCTGCAGCCCTGGCCAATAGGAGGGCGAGACCAGAAAGCACGGGGCGGAAGACATGCAGGACAGTGGCCCGTACACACGAGCACACGCACACACGCGCGAGCACATGCACGCACACACGAGCACATGCACGCACACACAAGCACACACACACACGCGCAAGCACATGCACGCACACACGAGCACACGCACACACGAGCACACACACACGCGCGCAAGCACATGCACGCACACACGAGCACACACACACGAGCACGCGCACACACGCGCAAGCACATGCACACACACATGAGCACATGCACGCACACACAAGCACACGCACACACACGTCAACACACACACACACTCTGCACGCACACATGAGCACATGCACACACATGAGCACACGCACGCACACACTCTGCATGCACACACGAGCACATGCACGCACACATAAGCACACACACACGTGAACACACACATGCACACACTCTGCGCGCACACGTGAGCATGTGCACACACATGAACACACGCACGCACATGTGAGCACACACATGAGCACACACGAGCACACGCACGCACACGCTCTCCATGCCTCTTGTCTCAGAAAAGCCAGCGGGGAGCCCGGCTCCCTCCTCCCTGGAATCTCAGCCACACCAAGGGGGCTGCCTGGGCTCCTCCCCTGACCCACTGAAGCCAAGTGTCAGGGGTGGGGCCGAGCACGTGTGCGTCTTCCAGAACTTCTCAGCCGAGGGGGATGTCCACGTCGTGCAGAACATGGCCCCGTGGGCAGCTGTGCAGAGGAGATGCACGCAGGCGCCGGCCACCGGGCCCAGCCGAACGCCGGGGACGGGGAGGGGCGCCGTGGTCAGCCTCACCTCTTCAGGATCCGGGTGAAGCCCACGTTCATGACCAACACCTGGACAAGCGAGTTGAGGCAGCAGGTCTGTCCCACGTTGTGTAAGCCGACAGGGCCTGCGGGAAGGACAGGAACGGCTGCAGGAGCGGAGACCCCGGAGCCGACCAAGGACAGGACGCCCCGCGGGGGACTTGCACACAGACGGAGGAGGGGAGGGGGAGCGGCGACCTCTGGGGAGGGGGCCAGCAGGGAAAGGAGGAGCCCTCCCCGGGGAAGGCAGGAACGTCACAGGCCCGGGAGGACTCGTGCCACGTGAGGGGTGCTGGCAACGGCGAGGATGAGGGAGTCCCCACGGCACCGAGTCCCCGGGCACCTGCGGGGCGCAGGGAGAGGAGGGGTTTCGGGGCCTCCCCCAGAGCAGGGCTGCAGAAATCGGGAGGCAGGTCTAGGGGAGTCCCACTCAACTCAATGCAACCCGGGAGACGGGACCCAGGAGGCACAGGTGCGGAGGAGAGGAAACCAAAGACCCAAGACCCCCCAGCAGCCCACCTGCACTGTCCCGGCCCGGCCGCAGGCTCCGCAGACCCCTCAGGGGCGTACCTTAATGGGGGAGGGGGGTACCACTAATCTTAGGGATCCTGGGGAAGGGGCTTTGGGGTACACGACACGGACGATCAGGACGTACAAATCCAGGAACCCCAGGTTCGCCCGCACAGGAGCCACGATAAGCAAAGACATTCCGAGCGCCACGAGGGGCCATCGGACCATTGCATTTGTGCTTCCCGGCACCCCCATGCACTCAGCACCCTGATCACCACCCCCCACCCCCGTTTACATAAGTGGAGGTGGGACAGGGCCCCACGGGGCGGGTGCAAAGCAAGAACACAGAGGGTGGTAATGACCCTGAGGGTAGTGCCAGGCCCAGGGGAGCTCCGGACGTGCGTCCCCCTTCTTCTTCATGCTGCCGACCGCGTCCTTCCTCTCAGCCAGGTCTGCCGTGACACGCTGCAGCTCCACCAGGGCTGCCGGCCAGGCCCCTCAGGCACCCACGCACCGGCCTGTCGCTGGCCACTGCAGAGCCCTCCCTGGCTGCCGATGTCCCTGCCGGGAGGAACACTCATCCGTGGGCCTGGGCAGGTCCCTGTGGAGACACACACAGGCAGGCAGGGGTGAGGGGAGGGGGCACATCATGGGGTTGAGCTCAGGGAAGGAGGCGAGAGCCAGGCAGCGAGACCCCTGTCGCCTCCATCCCAGGGCCTCCACGTTCTTAAAGACGGCGACTAAAGAACAGAGCTGGCGTGCGCCCGCACAGCCACACAACACTCCCAGGCGATCCAGCCACACCCACCTGACACCCCACCGCCCTGTCACACCACCGTGTTCCCCATGCTGAGCGTGACGTGTTTTATACCCGGAAGTGTGGCCCTCCACGGCCCCTCGCCTCCCCCCTCTCTAATTCCTCAGTTACAGTATCGTTTTACATTAACTCCAGGTGTGCAGCCAAGTGGGGAGACATTTGTATCATTTAAGAAGTGATTCCCGGATGAGTCTAGCACCCCCTGGCCCTGGGCATGGGTATTGCCATGTTAGTGACCGTATTCTCCGTGCTTTGCTTTCCGTCCTTGTGGCTACTTTGTAACCACCCATTTCTATTTCTTCACCTCTTTCCCGCTCTCATCCACTCTTCCAACCCCCTCCTGTGGGGCCACCATCCAAATGTTCTCTGTGTCTGTGAGTTTCATTCTGTTTTGTTTGTTTGTTTATTTAATGGGTATCTTTAGAGCAGTTCACCCCAGAGCAGCAGCACAGACATTCTATTTCAAGTGTACACAGAACGTGTCCCAGGCGAAGCCACATGTTAGACCACAGAACGAGTCTCCATAAATTCGAGAAGACAGAAATCCTGTCATGCATCTTCTCCAACCACAATGGGAGGCAACTAGAAATCAATTCCAAGAAGAGAAATGAAATCACACAAGCATAGGAGGAACACATAACCTATTACTAAGCAGGAATGGGTCAACAATGATGTAAAAAAAAAAAAAAAATCAAAAGATTCCTTGGGAAACACGAAAGTGAAAACAAATGACCCATAGTGAAAGCAGTCCTAAGACGAACATCTGTCGCAACACGGGCCTATCTCCAGTAACGAGACACATCTCTGATCAAGAATCTCACCCGACACCTAAAGCAACAAGAAGAGAACAAAAAACAAAGCCCAGAGTGTGCAGAGGACGGAGGTATTACAGATCAGAGCGGAAGTGAATGAAGCAGGGTCTAAAGACACAACCCAGAAGACTGATAAACTCAAGAGCTGGTTCTTTGTAAACAAAATGGATAAACCTTTAACCAGATTCATTTAAAAACATGGAGAGAGGACCTAAATAAATCAAATCAGAAGTGAAAGAGCAGAAGTGACAGCTGACACCCCAGAAATGCAAAGGATTCTAAGAAAATCCTATGAACAATGATGCCAACCCATTGGACAACCTGGCAAAAACGGATAAACTAGAACCACGCCATCTTCCCAGACCGAAT
>PVJL010020061.1:0-12725 GCA_004026885.1 Lyroderma lyra
TTTTGGTTGTGATTTGCATTTCCCTGATAGCTAATGAGGATGAGCATTTTTTCATGTGTCTGCTGGCCATTTGTATTTCTTCGTGGGAGAAATGTCTGTTCAGGTTTTCGGTCCACTTTTTAATTGGGTTGTTTGTTTTTTTGTTGTTAAGTCTGATGAGTTCCTTATATATTTTAGATATTAGATCTTTATCTGATGCGTTACTGGCAAATATTTCTCCCATTGATTTAGCTGTCTCTTTGCTTTGTTGATGGTGTCTTTTGCTGTGCAGAGACTTTTAAGTTTGATATAATGCCATTCATTTATTTTTTATTTTACTTCCCTTGCCTTTGAGGACAGGTTCATGAAGTCTTCCTTGAGTCTTAGATCTCTAAGTTTAGTATACCAATGTCTTCTTCTATACAGTTTATTGTTGCAGGTCTGATATGGAGGTCTTTAAAATATTTTGTGTTAATTTTTGTATATATAGAGAGTTCAGAGTTCAGGTTCATTCCTTTACATATGTTTTTCCAGTTTTCACAGCATCACCTACTAAAGAGGCTGTCTTTACCCTATTGTATATTTTATGCTCCCTTATGAAAAATTATTTGTCCATAAATTTGTGGGTTTATTTCTGGGTTTTTAGTTCTGTTCCATTGGTCTATATTTCTGTTTTTCTGCCAGTATTATGCTGTTTTCAATATTGATGTTTTGTAATATAAATTGAAGTCAGGAAGTGTAATGTCACCAGGCTTGTTCTTTTTATGTAGTATTGCTTTGGCAATTTGAGGTATTTCATGGTTCCATATCAATCAAATAATTCTTTTTTCTATTTCACAAAAGTATGAGATTGTGGGATTTTAATGGTTATTGCATTAAATCTGTATATTGCTTTGGGCAGAATGATAATTTTAACAATGTTAATTCGTCCTATTCATGAACAGGGGATATTTTTCCACCTCTTAAAGCCTAGTACAGGGGTTGTGCGATGTCCGCTTGGAAGCTGGCTAGTCCCCGCAGTGGGGCACAGTCAGGAATTGCAGGCTGCGACGAGGAACCCCAGGCCTGCGTAGGAGCGTACGTGCCTGCGTTGTGTTTCCCAAGAGATTCTAGAGCTACAATGTCATCTCCGCAGTTCAATGTCTTTATTCTGCCCTGCTCACTCAAAAGTTACACAGGCTGGCTCCCAAGCTCTGTCCCCAACACGCCGCGCCAAATTACAGCTCCCCAGCCCAGCTCCCCAACAACACACACTGTTCTGCCACTTTGCTAGGGCTTTTCCTCTTGTCACCTCTTGTCCTCTCCCCCTCCCTACTGCTCCTGGATGGTCACCCCCGATCGGGTCCTGTTGCTATCTGTATTTGTTCCCTCCCCTATCTCCAACTTGCCTCCTTCTCTCCAACTTTCAGGTGTTTACTTGCAATACATGGACTTCTCAGCTGCTCTTTTTGTCACTCAGAGTCCTCTTTCTTGTATCCTGGGGACCTTCCAATTGTGTTTTCTGGGAGAGACTTTAGGGACTTCCTCTCCATTCACCATCTTGCCCTCCAAACACCAAGCATTGATAAGATTTTTATGAACATCAACTAAAATAAAAGTTTATATTTAATATGTGGAACCAGCAACTGCTAGTCATGTAATGTCTTCTCTTCTGGTTATTGGATGCCCCTGACTATTGACAGAATGTGAAAAGTAAATGAGGGACCTGAAAATCCAACTTGGAACGATTTATTCAAAGAGAGAAATATGGGCATGTCAGATTAATGTAACAGGGTCCAAGGCACACAGTTGCCCTGAACTTTGTGTTAGCTTTTTTTATACAGAAAATGTACAGGCAGATTCTTCAATATCAAGATGTGGTCACCTGTAAAAATTCACCGGTAGATTCGGGCCATAATAAACTTTTCCTTGCAGCTAGCCAAGCTCAGGTAAGCTCGTTTTCCGAGCTTAGGCTCACTGTAGACAGAGCAGTAGCCATCTGAGTTCTTTTATTCGTAGCTAACTAAGCTCAGCTAAACTTGGTTCCTGCTAGCCCCCTCAAGTTTATTTGTATTACCTCTTTTTTCTCTAATCACTATCATCTGCCCAAATTCACAGTTCCTTCTTGAGAACATGTGGGACACATAAAAACAATCACTATGCTGGATTTCATTTAACATTTGACTTTATTTCAACTTTGAAATTGAATTAAAACTATTCCTGAGAAGAATCAAATTTCAATAAAATAAGTGTGTCATCTTTTAGCATTTTCCTAAGAAAAAGCAAAAGAATCATCAAGATTTACCAAAAAGCAGAGGACTAACAGAACTTTGAGTAGAATAGAAATGTTAAGTTAAACAAGTGTTTTGAATTATCACTTTCACTAAAGGACAATGGTTTAGTGAGTGGTATCTAACACTGGCTACACTGGGCCTCATTGCAAATAGAATTCTCTAGGGTAACATATAAAATACAGTAGTACTAACAATAGCTCATAAGATATAACAAAAAATGACACAATTTGTTACCTTTTAAGTATTTGTATTGGGCTACATTCAAAGCCATCCTGGGCCACAGGTTGGTCAGGCCTGCCTTATATGAAGCTCGTTGGATATTTTACTTTTAAAACACTGGAGAAATTTTTAAAATTCATTTTTATTGTTAGACTTATGGGGGTGACATCTGTTAGCAAGCATAACATAAGTTTCATGCATACAATTCTACAGTGCATTGTCAACTTATTGTAAGTTCAGCGCCCTGTGTGAGTTCTCTTTCCATCACCTTATAATTAGCTTCCCCTCCATCTTCCCACACCCCCTCCCCTTTATCCCCTCCCTAACCCAATCATTCCCAAATAAACTTTGAAGTATTGATTATGTGCATGGGTTGTTTGTTTGTTTGTTCATTTCTTATCTTTTTGTTCCTTTCAGTTTTATATTCCGCATATGAGTGAAATCATACAGTTCTTTGTTTATTCCATCTGACCTATTTCACTAAGTATAATGATCTTCAGGTTCATTCATATTGTTGCAAATGACACTATTTCATCTTTTCTAATAGCTGAGTAATGTTCCATTTTGTATATGTACCACAGCTTCTTTATCCAGTCATCTGTCGCAGGGCACTTTGTTTGTTTGTTCCCATGTTATGGGCAGTGGGAACAGTGCTGCAATGAACATTGTGGGACATAAGTCTTTGTGGACAAAGGTTTTCAGGTTTTTTGGGTAGACCCCCAGGAGTCGAATTGCTGGGTCAAATGGCAACTGCATTCCCAGTTTTCTGAGGAAACTCCACACTGCCTTTCACAGTGGTTATACTAGTTTACATTCCCAACAGCAGTGTACCAGTGTCCCTTTTTTCCACATCCTCTCCAGCACTTGTTAGTTCTAGTCTTGTTGATAATAGGCATTCAAACAGGTATGGGGTGATACCTCTTTGTGATTTTGATTTGTATTTCCCTGATAGCTTATGAGGTTGAGCCTTTTTTCATATGTCTGCTGGCCATTTGTACTTCTCTTCGGGAGAAGTGCCTGTTTAGTTCTTCAGCCCAGTTTATAATTGCATTGTTTGTTTTTTTGCTATTAAGCATTATTAGTTCTTTATATATATTAGATATTAGATACTTATCTGATGCGTTATTTGCAAATATTTTCTCCCATTCAGTTGGCTGTCTCTTTGCCATGTTCATGGTTCCTTTTCCTGTGCAGAAGCTTTTTAATTTGATAAAATCCCATTCATTTATTTTTGCTTTTACTTCCCTTGCCTTTGAGATCAGGTTCATGAAGTCTTCCTGGAGTTCTAGGTCTATAACTTTAGTACCAAAATTTTCTTCTATACAGTTTTTTGTTGCAGGTCTGATATGAAGGTCTTTAATCCATCTCGAGTTAATATCTGTATATGGAGAGAGTTCACAGCTCAAGTTCACTTTTTGCATATATTATTCCAGTTTTCCCAGCACCACCTACTAAAGAGGCTGTCTTTTCCTCATTGTATGGTTTTTGCTCCTATATCGAAAATTATTTGTCCATAAATGTGTGGGATTATTTCTGGGTTTTCAGTTCTATTCCATTGGTCTTTATTTCTGTTCTTCTGCCAGTACCAAGCTGTTGTGACTCTTGATGCTTTGTAATATTAATTGAAGTCAGGGAATGTAATGCCACCAGCCTTATTCTTTTATTTAGTATTTCTTTGCCAATTCAAGGTCATTTATGTTTCCATATAAATTTACTAATTCTTTTATCTATTTCATGAAAGTGTGATTGTGGTATTTTCATGGGTATTGCATTAAATATGTAGATTGCTTTAGGAGAATGTCCATTTTAACAAGGTTAAATTTTACTATCCATGAACAGCGGATATATTTCCAACTCTTACAGTCTGTTTCAATTTCTTTCAAAAGTGTCTTATACTCTTCTGTGTATAAGTGTGACACTCTCTTCATTAACTTAAACCTCAGGTATTTCATTCATTTTGTTTTGATAGCAAAGGGAATTGATTCCCTCATTTCATTTTCTGTGGATTTGTTGTTTGTATATAGGAATGCTGTTGATTTTTTTACATTTATTTTGTATCCTGCGACTTTACTATATTTGTTTATTGCTTCTAATAGTTTCCTGGTAGAATCTTTGGAATTTTTTATATTAGGCGTCATGTCATCGGCAAATAGTGACAATTTGACCTCTTCTCTCCAAATTTGGATACCTTTGATTCCTTTCTCTTGCCCGATTGCTGTGGCTAGCACTTCCATTATTCTATTCAATTACAGTGTGACAGGGACATCCCTGTCCTGTTCCTGATTTTAAGGAATAGGCTTCAGCTTTTCCCCATCGAGTATGCTGTTAGCCGAGGACTTGTCATATATGGCCTTTATCATGTTGAGATGCTTTCCTTCTATACCTATTTTATTTTCTGTTTTGATCATAAATGCATGATCCAAAAAGCTTGTTGAGAGCCTTTTCTGCATCAATGGGAAATGGTCATATGTACTTTATCTTTGATTTTGTTTATGTGGTGTATCACGTAGTTTGATTTTCGTATGCTGAACCATCCTTCTGCTCCTGGGATGAATACCACTTGATCTTGAGGTATGATGTTTTTGATGCATCGCTATATTCTGTTTGCTATTATTTTGTTTAGAATTTTTGCATCTTTGTTCACCAGAGATACTGGCCTATAGTTTTCTTTCTTTTTATTGTCTTTGCCAGGCTTTGGTATTAGAGGAATGTTGGCCTCATAAAACCAGTTAGGAAGTAGTGCTTCTTCATCAATTTTTTGGAGGAGTCTGAGGAGGATAGGTGATTATTATTCTTTGAATCATTGGTAAAACAGACTGGTGAAACGATCTGGTCCATGGCTTTTGCCTTTAGGGAGATTATGGATAGTCATTTTAATCTCTTCACTATGAATTGGTCTATTTAGATTATGGAGGTCTTCTTGCTTCAATCTAGGTAAGGTATAAAATTCTAGAAACTTGTCCATTTCTTCTAGGTTTTTAAATTCAGTGGCATAAAGTTCTTCATAAGATTTTCTTATAATCCTATGAATTTCTGTGGTATCCATGGTAATTTCTCCCCTTTCATTTCTAATTTTGGATATATGTGCCCTTTCTCTTAATCGCCAAGGTCTTTTCAATTTTGGTGACTTTCTGAAAGAGCCAGCTCTTTGTAATATTAATTTTTACTATAATCTTCCTGTTCTCTAAATGGTATAGCTCTGCTTTAATTTTTATTATTTCTTTTCTTCTGTTGACTTTGGGATTCGGGTGCTCTTCTGTTTCAAGTACTTTAAGATGGTATGTTAAGTTGTTTCCTTGTGATTTATCTTGTTTTTTTAGAAAGGCCTGTATTGGTATAAATTTCCCTCTTATCACTGCTTTCGCTGTGTCCCAATAATTCCGGTATGTTGTATTTTCATTGTCAGTAATTTATATATATTTCTTAATTTCATATTTTATTGTTCTTTTATCCAGTCTTTTTAAATGAGCTGTTCTTAATCTCCATGTTCATGTGTTTTTATCTGCTTTCCTTTTACACTTGATCTCCAATTTGAAAGCATGGTTGTCTGAGGATACACATGGTATAATTTCAATCATCGTGAATTTGCTGAGGCTACTTTTGTGTCCCAGCATGTGGGATATCTTTGCGAATATTCCATGTGCACTAGAAAAGAAGGAATAGTCTCCTTTTGCTGGATGAATTGTGCAGCCAATATCAATTATGGCCAATTGCTGTAATGTGTCATTCAGTGCTGATATTTCCTTATTTATTTCCTGTATGGTTGATCTGTCCATGGCTGTTAGTGCCGTGTTTATGTCTCCCACAATGATTGTGTATTCATCAGTTTCTCCTTTCAAATATGTTAGTAATTTCTTTGTCTATTTTGGTGCATCCTGGTTAGGAGCACATATATTAATTATTGTCAAGTATAATTGTTGCTGTATTGTGCCTTTTATCATTATGTAATGTCTGTCCTTGTCTTTTACTATCCCTTTTAACCTGACGTTTATTTCATTAGGTATAAGTATGGCAACTCCTGCTTTTCTCTGGTCACCATTTGGTTGCCGCATTGTTTCCCATCCTTTCACTGTTAGACTGTGTTTGTCCTAATGGCTGAGGTGAGTTTCTTGGAGACAGCACATAGGTAGATTCTGTTTTTTAATACAGTCTGCCACTGTGTGTCTTTTTATTGGTGAGTTCGGTCCATTAACTTTTAGAATGCTGATTGATATAGGAGGATTTCCTGTGACATTACGTATTTCTTTGTTTGATTTGTTTTATTTTTGTTTCTTTCCTGTTGCCCCAACTTTTTTCCCTTTTTCCTGATGTTTTGTTTCAGGTCGAATAGACACTTTCAATATTTCTTGGAGTGCTGGCCTTGTCCTGGCAAACTCCCTCAGCTTCTGTGTGTCTGAGAAGGTCTTTATTCCACCTTCATAGCTGAAAAATAATTTTGTTGGATAAATTATCTTGGCCATAAGTTACTCTCTATTCAGTTTTTGTATATTGGATTCCACCCTCTTCTGGCTTGCTGCATTTCCACTGAGAAATAGGAGGCCATTCTGATGTGTTTTCCTCTAAAATTTAGAGTTCTTTTTCCCCTGGCTGCCTTGAGAATTGTCTCTTTCTCTTTAGTTTTGGATATCTTTAGTACCGTGTGTCTTGGAGAAGATCTGTCAGGGTTCTTGTTTTCAGGGGACTTGTTTTCTTTTTCTACTTGTGGTTCCCGGTCTTTCCAGAGGTTTGGAAAGTTCTCATCTAATATTTGTTTCAGTGTGATCTCTTTAGAATGCTCTACCCATTCTTTGATTTCTATTATCCTGATGTTGTTTTGTCTCATAGATTTTTTCAATCTTTTTGCTTCTATATTCCCTTCCTTCCTCTTTCTTAGCTGTTTCCATGTTCTGATTTTCAATACCAACAATTATTTCCTCCATGTGGTTGGCCCTGTGTCCTATGGCAGTATTTAGTTTCTCACTACTTTTATTGTGTTATTTATCAGTCACATTTCTATCTCAATCTTCCTTAGGGTTTGAATTTCTTTGTTAAATTCTTCCTTTTGTTCATGGAGTTTTGATTTATGTCATTCATCTCCTTATGTATGTTGTTTAAATCAGTCATGGTGCTCTGCCAGTATGGTTTCATTTCTCTCAGAGCCTTTAGAATGGCTACTTGAAGTTCTCTGACACTTATGCCGGAAACTTCTAGATCTACGAGGCTGTCTTGTTAAATATCCTGATCTTTTGGAGGAGTTTTAGTTTTAAGGAATACATCCTGTATGCTGGGTTCTTCCTTATTGACATGAGTGCGTTATGTTCAGTAGTAGTGCACGAAAACCCACTTTGGTACTTTTGTGGAGCCTTGGTGTAGGCCAGACACAAGGTGGCACTGCGGGGCACAAGTTTTAGGAGAGAGGGGTTGTCTATTTCTTATTTCTGGTCTCCTGCTACATTTGGAGTCAGAGTGAATCTGTCTTGGTCCCTTCAGTTCCTGCATTTTGTTGGTTGGGGAGGCTGTAGGAAAGGTAAGATGCCAAGAAAAGGCACACTGGCACAACTCCTCCTTCTGCCCTCTGCTGGGGAAGCTGGGTGATGCGGCCCGAGGCTGCTCCTGGGGGATGGGGCGAATGCTGTATAAACCGCCTTTCTTTCCAGGCCTGCTCCATCAACCAAGTGTTTGCGCAGAGTCAGTGAACTGAAACTAATTTTAGGAACCAGGGGCATGCGAGGAGGCATGCACACAAGACCGACGATGTTGTTTTGACCCTGTGGTAGAAAGGGAGCCAGTTTGTGTCTGCAGCGGGCGGTATGGCAACTGTAGCCGCATGCAGGCGCCGCAGGAGCAGCGCCAGCAACTGGTCAACCTTCCCAGCTGGCAGGAATGGGAGCCGCAGCCTAGTGCAGGGGTCATGCGATGTCCGCTTGGCAGTCGGCTGGCCCCCGCAGTGGGACGTGATCAGGAACTCGGGCTGCGACCAAGAACCTTAGGCCTGTGCAGGAACCGTGCGTGCCTGCATTGTGTTTCCCAAGAGAGCCTAGAGCCACACTGTCGTCTATGCAGTTCAGAGTCCTTGCTCTGCCCTGCTAACACTCAAAAGTTACAGAGGCTGGCTCCCAAGCTCTGTCCCCAAGTCGCCGCTCCCAATTCCAGCTCTCCAGCCCAGCTCCCCAATGACTCCCACTGTTCTGCCACTTCGCTAGGGCTTTCCCTCTTGTCACCTCTTGTCCTCTCCCCCTCTCATGCACTGCACTGCTCCTGGATGGTCACCCCCAATCGGGTCTTGTTACAATCTGTATTTGATCCCTCCCCTCTATCCTACTTGCCCCCTTCTCTCTAACCTTCAGGTGTTTACTTGCAATACATGGACTTCTCAGCTGCTCTTTTTGTCACTCAGAGTCCTCTTTCTTGGATCCTGAGGACCTTTCAATTGTGTTTTCTGGGAGAGACTTTAGGGACTTCCTATCCAGTCAACATCTTGACCTCCAAACACCAAGCCTTGAAGAGAATTTTATGAACATCAACTAAAATAAAAGTTTATATTTAATATGTGGAACCAGCAACTGCTAGTCATGTAATGTCTTCTCTTCTGGTAATTGGACGCCCCTGAATATTGACAGAATGTGAAAAGTAAATGAGGGACTTGAAAATCCAACTTGGAATGATTTATTCAAAGAGAGAAATATGGGCATGTCAGATTAATGTAACAGGGTCCAAGGCACACAGTTGCCCTGAACTTTGTGTTAGCTTTTCTTATACAGAAAATGTACAGGCAGATTCTTCAATATCAAGATGTGGTCACCTGTAAAAAATCACCGGTAGATTCGGGCCATAATAAACTTTTCCTTGCAGCTAGCCAAGCTCAGGTAAGGTTGTTTTCCGAGATCAGGCTCACTGTAGACATATCAGTAGCCATCTGAGTTCTTTTATTCGTAGCTAACTAAGCTCAGCTAAACTTGGTTCCTGCTAGCCCCCTCAAGTTTATTTGTATTACCTCTTTTTTCTCTAATCACTATCATCTGCCCAAATTCACAGTTCCTTCTTGAGAACATGTGGGACACATAAAAACAATCACTATGCTGGAATTCATTTAACATCTGACTTTATTTCGACTTTCAAATTGAATTCAAACCTGACACTATTACTGTGAAGAATCAAATTTCAATAAAATAAATGTGTCATCTTTCAGCATTTTCCTAAGGAAAAGCAAAAGAACAATCAAGATTTACCAAAAAGCAGAGGACTAACAGAACATTGAGTAGAATAGAAGTGTTACGTTAAGCAAATATTTTGAATTATCACTTTCACTAAAGGACAATCCATTATGTGAGTGGTATCTAACATTTTCTCTTCTCTGGGCCACATTGCAAATAGAATTCTCTAGGGTAATACATAAAATACAGTAGTACTAACAAAATCTCAATAAGATATAACAAAAAATGACACAATTTGTTACTCTTTAAGTACTTCTATTGGGCTACATTCAAAGCCATCCTGGGCCACAGGTTGGTCAGGCCTGCCTTATAGGAAGCTCGTTGGATATTTTACTTCTAAAACATTGGAGAAAAGTTTTAAAATTCATTTTTATTGTGAGACTTATTGGGGTGACATCTGTTAGCAAGGATAACATAGGTTTCATGCATAAAATTCTACAGTGCATTGTTAACTTATTGTATAATAAATTCACCACACAGTGTGAGTTCTATTTCCATCTCCTTATAATTAGCTTCCCCATCATCCTCCCACACCCCTCCCCTTGGTCCCCTCCCTAACCCACTCATTCCCAAATAACCATTAAACTATTGATTATGTCCAAGTGTTGTTTGTTTGTTTGTTCATTTCTTATCTCTTTGTTCCTTACAGTTTTATATTCCGTATATGAGTGAAATCATACACTTCTTTGTTTTTTCCGTCTGACCTATTTAACTAAGTATGTTGATCTTCAGGTTCATTCATTTTGTTGCAAATGACACTATTTCATCTTTTCTTATAGCTGAGTAATAATCCATTGCATATATGTACCTCAGCTTCTTTATCCAGTCATCTGTCCCAGGACACTTTGTTTGTTTCCATGTTATGTCCACTGTGAACAGTGCTACAATGAACATTGGGGGACATAAGTCTTTGTGGACAAAGGTTTCAGGTTTTTTGGGCACACCGCCAGGAGCCGGATTGCTGGGTCAAATGGGAACTCCATTCCCAGTTTTCTGAGGAAATTCCAACCTGCCTTTAACAGTGGTTGTACGAAATTCTGTCATTTTTTGTTATATCTTATGAGCTATTGTTAGTACTAGTGTATTTTATGTGTTACCCAAGAGAATTCTATTTGCAATGTGGCCCAGAGAAGCCAAAGTGTTAGATACCACTCACGTAAATGATTGTCCTTTAGTGAAAGTAATCATTCAAAACAATTGTTTAACTTAACACTTCTATTCTACTCAAAATTTTGTTAGTCTTCTGCTTTTTGGTAAATCTTGATGATTCTTTTGCTTTTTCTTAGGAAAATGCTGAAAGATGACACACTTATTTTATTGAAATTTGATTCTTCACAGTAATAGTGGCAGGTTTTAATTCAATTTGAAAGTTGAAATAAAGTCAGATGTTAAATGAAATCCATCATAGTGATTGTTTTTATGTGTCCCACATGTTCTCAAGAAGGAACTGTGAATTTGGGCAGATGATAGTGATTAGAGAAAAAAGAGTTAATACAAATAAACTTGAGGGGGCTAGCAGGAACCAAGTTTAGCTGAGCTTAGTTAGCTACCAATAAAATAATTCATATGGCTACTGATATGTCTACAGTGAGCCTGATCTCGGAAAACGAGCTTACCTGAGCTTGGCTAGCTGCAAGGAAAAGGTTACTGTGGCCCGATTCTACCTGTGATTTTTTACAGGTGACCACATCTTGATATTGAAGAATCTGCCTGTACATTTTCTGTGAAAGAAGAGCTAACGCAAAGTTCAGGGAAACTGTGTGCCTTGGACCTCGTACATTAATCTGGCATGCCCATATTTCTCTCTTTGAATAAAACTTTCCAACTTGGATTTTCAGATCCCTCATGTACTTTTAACTTTCTGTCAATAGTCAGGGGCATCCAATAACCAGAACAGAAGACATTACATGACTAAAGGTTGCTGGTTCCACATAATAAATATAACCTTTTATTTTTGTTGATGTTCATAAAATTCTCTTCAATGCTTGGAGTTTGGAGGGCAAGATGGTGACTGGATAGGATGTCCCTAAAGTCTCTCCCAGAAAACACAATTGAAAGGCCCCCAGGTTACAAGAAGGACTACTCTGAGTGACAAAAAGAGTAGCTGATAAGTCCATGTATTGCATGTAAACACCTGAAGGTTAGAGAGAAGGGGTCGAGTCGGAGAGAGGGGAGGGATCAAATACAGATCGTAACAGGACCCGATAGTTGGTGACCATCCAGGAGCAGTGCAGTGCACGGTAGGGGGAGAGGACAAGAGGAGACAAGAGGAAAAGTCCTCGCAAAGGGGCAGATAAGTGGGAGACATTGGGGAGCTGGGCTGGAGAGCTGGAATTTGGAGAAGCAATTTGGGGACAGAGTTGGGAGCCAGCCTCTGTAACTTTTTACTGTTAGCAGGGCAGAGCAATGACTCTGAACTGCACAGACGACATTGTGGCACTAGGCTTTCTTGGGAAAAACAACGCAGGCATGCACAATTCCTGCACAGGCATGGGGTTTCTGGTCGCAGCCCACAGTTCCTGTTTGCGGCCGACTGCGGAGGTTAGCCGGCTGCCAAACGGACAGCTCACGACCCCTGCATTAGGCTGCGGCTTCCTTTCTTGCCCACTGTGAAGGTTGACCTGCTGTTGGTGCTGCTCCTGCGTCTCCTGCACGGGGCTACAGTTGCCATACAGCCCACTGCATACACAAACTGGCTCTCTTCCTACCGCGGGGTCAAAACAATATTGTCAGTCTTGTGTGCATGCCGGCTCGCATGCCCCTGGCTCCTAAAATTAGTTTCAGTCCACAGACTCTGCCCCAACACTTGTTCGCTGGAACAGGCCTGGAAAGAATGTCGGTTTTTATAGCATTCGCCCCAGCCAGCAGGAGCAGACTCGGCCCGCATCACCCAGCTTCCCCAGCAGAGGGCAGAAGGAGGAGTTGTGCCAGTGTGCCTTTTCTTGGCATATTAACTTTCCTACAGCCTCCCCAACCAACAAAATGCAGGAAGTGAAGGGTCCACTCCAAATGTAGCAGGAGACCACAAATAAGAAATAGACAACCCCTCTCTCCTAAAAAT
>PVJL010020062.1:0-12706 GCA_004026885.1 Lyroderma lyra
ATGTCTCTGGTACTTTCCTCAGACAGCTGCAGAGTGACCAGTGCTCAGGCCACTGGTTTTGGCCCAGGCACCTATCATTCCCTCAAGTGAAGAAAGTCACCCAAATCAGGTTTTTACTGCATCCTTCTTAGCAGTAACTTGAAACCATTTAAGGTCATCTTACTCCATTCAAAACTACTGCTTTTCCCCAAGCCGGGTTCACTATCTAGGACCAAGCTTTAGCCCTCCGTCTCTCTCCTTTCTTTAGACTAAGAAGACTGTTGACCACTTCTTGCCAATACCGCCTTGACAAACCACCCCTTGGCCCATCATTCCCACAAGTAGAAACATTAGAAGCATGGAGTGATTATAGTTTAAGTTCTTAATTTGGGATTCTAATGGACATTATACTGTAGAATTTTAGCATGGGTAAGGGCAAAGTAATAACTAGTTCATTGAGTGCTGGGAAAGGCAGATGAATTACCTGGTGAAATGCACAAGTCAGCATCTGTAACTGGTGAAGGAGTAGGACAAGGAGCTTTATGCCACCATTGGCAAAATTTGAAGCAGCAAAAAGCAAAGAAACCTGATGCACCAAATCTGGTTAACCAAGGAGGTGGACCTAGCTCCCAGTACTGGTGTTATTAAAGAATCAGCTATTTTTGAGTAAAACACATATCTAAATATGGATTGCAAGAAATTAGCCTGTCAAATGAGAATATTGCATATGGACAAGGAAAAAGAAGATTGTATAATAATGATGCCAATACTCAGGATTTGACCAGCATCAACTGGAATATCATTTCATATCCCAAATAGTTTAAAAACAAGATGAGCCCCACAGAGTAAGAGAGGCAATGGTGGCTGAGACTCTCCCATTGTGGTACCCAGGGGCTGGTGCTTTCTCTCTCTCTCTCTCTCTCTCTCTCTCTCGATGCTTATATGAGTACTCATATATCCAAATGCCTTAGACTCTCTTATTTTTGAAGCCCTATAAATAAGCCATTTTTCCTTCTTTCCTGTAATTTATGGTTATAAGTAGGAGGCTACATGCAGGTAATTCTTGAGTGCAACAAAAAACTTAGTTGAAAGGGTTAATTATATGCATGGAGGTAAGTGCACATAGATTACAGAAGTCCAGTGTATCCCTTTTTTATAAAAGCAGCCTGAATCACATCTTTTGATTCTGTGCACTTCTGTCTCCATCTCACACCTGACCTATTTTTATCAGAGATCTTCTACCTGGCTCCTTGAGAAGACTAAATTTTCCTTCTAGCAATTAATTTATATTCCCTGTACTGAACTTCTCTCTCCTACCTATCTTAACATTTGTCTCTTTTTATCCTTAGAATGTACTGACACGAAAAGAACCATTTCTCTTTTTTTCTTCTGCCTCCTTCTCAATGGTTGTGCCTCATTTTGATCTATTTTACTTTCTAGTCCAAGGGTATTTGATATTTCCTGGCAGAGTCAGAGAGGTACCTCTTGTACGCCCATTTGGAATGAGCTAATGTGGTCACTTAGCAGACAACAGAGCATCAGTGCACACAAAGATGAAAAGATGCATGGGGAGCAGGGAGTTCTCCACTGCACGCGGCTGGTTTACCTTTTAAACACTGGGATCTCAGAGGGTCACTATCCCCAGCAGTGGCATTATTAGTAATGTGTCCTACAGTATCCCAGTAAAAATCACTCATTAAAGGGAGAAAATTTCTATCAGGTAATATGAAAACACTTACTTCCACATGAGCTTACTTTAGCATGAACAAATTAGTTATTCCCAGTGGATTAGTCTCATTGGTAACTCTGTAATAAAGGATTCAAGATACTGTGCATTTTAGTCACTGGCATTATCATTTTTATTTCAGAATCTCAGTAACCGAATATTCATTATCTACATATAATTAAAATGCATGGTTCCCTTAAGAGTTCTTATTTTAATGAATCTGGACTTAAAAATTAAATTAGGAGATTAAAATTATTCAAAGAGGGTAAACTTTATTCTTAAAGAACTATAGAAATGGAATACTAAGAAAGAAAAAAATAGAAGAGGGCAACAGAAATTTAATACAAAGAAACAGAAATGTAACAGAGCCTTGATGTGCTATAATAGAGGGAAATATTATATTAATTTAATTATTCAGTTAAGGAAAAAATAAACAAGACATGAATAGCCTAGTATTCCATATGCTCCTTGAACATTAAAGCTAAGACTGATTAATTTTTTGCATTCCCCACCTGACCAATGACAGAGCTTGGAAACTCTGTTCTGAAATAATATTTGTTGAATGAATAAGGAAGCAAATTCTGTCTGAAAGTTTTAACAAGTAAGTTCACCTGTCCTTTTTCAAGTGAACTTATACAAGACACAACGTTTAAAAAAATTTCTACTTGGATCTAGTTAGAATGCATGCACTTGAGTTATAATGGTAGCTTCCATGCTGTAGGCATTAAGTTTGAAACTAATGAAGCTTTACAGGAGGCAGCCACCCTTAGAGGAGGAGTTGGAGAGAAGTTATCCTTCTCTGTCTTGAACTCCTTCCTGCTGCAGAGAGAGATCACCCCTCATTACCTGAGAGAAAGCATGAGGCTGAAGGAGAATTACCCTTCCTTACATATGTGTTATGTTTTTGTTCTAGTCATACTAAGTATTAAAAAGGACATGATTAGAGCCATTTGTTGGACAGTGTTACAAAGGGAAGTGATAATTATTATTTTAATAATAATTAACATTAACTTGAGCCATATGAAACTGCCATTTTTGAATGTCAAACACAGTTGAACATTGACAATTTCACGTGGTTTAACCTAATATTTAGTGAATGCTTACGTGGTGATAGGCACATGCTAAGTGATTTATGTTGACCAATTCATTTAAATTTTACCCCCCAAAATTTTTAACAAACATGGAAATTGAGACTTAGATTAGTTAACTCACCCAACATGTAGAGAGGACAAAATTAAACACAATTGGACACAAAACCTTCTTTTCTTAAACAGAATACCATCCTGCCCAGCAAAAGTATGGATGTTGTAATGGTGTAATCGAATCTTGCCTTCTGATCACTTAGTTATTAAGTTGGTGCAAATGTAATTGCAGTTTTTGCATTGTTGACATTTGCTATTTGATATTGGACTACATTCTTAAATAAATGTGGTTATGTCATACATAATTTTAACGTGCATCTCTCACTTTATCTTATTCTACTAATGACTTATTACTTATTGTTTATTTTATATTTATTTTAGACTATGGAAATGATGTTAGACAACAAGTAAATTCAAGCAATTTTCTTATTTGAGTTCCCAATGAGTCATAAAGCAGTGGCGACAACTCACACTTAGCCCAGGAACTGCTAATGAACATACAGTGCAGTGGTGGTTCAAGAAATTTTGTAAAGGAGACGAGAGCCTTGAAGACAAAAAACATAGTGACCGTCCATCAGAAGTTAACAACAACAAATTGAGAACAATCATAGAAGCTGATCCTCTTACAACTACTCAAGAAGTTGCTGAAGAACTCAATGTCAACCATTCTATGGCTGTTGGGCATTTGAAGCAAATTGGAAAAGTGAAAAACCTCAATAAGTGGGTGCCCCATGAGCTGACCAGAAATAAAAAAAATCATCATTTTGAAGTGTCATCTTCTCTTATTCTTTTCAACAATGAACCATGTCTTGATTGGATTGTGACATGCAATGAAAAGTAAATTTTATAGGACAACTGGTGATGTTGGTTGGACCAAGAAGAAGCTCCAAAGCCAAACTTGCACCAGAAAAAGGTCATGGTCACTGTTTGGTGGTCTGTTGCCAGTCTGATCCACTACAGCTTTCTGAATCCTGGCACAATTATTACATCTGAGAAGTATGCTCAGCTAATCGATGAGATGTACCAAAAACTGCAACACCTGCAGTGGCATTGAGCAACAGAAAGGGCCCAATTCTTCTCCACGACAACGCCCTACTGAACATCACATAACCAGCACTTTAAAAGTTAAACAAAGGCTACGAAGTTTTGCCTCATCCACCATATTCACCTGATCTCTCACCAACTGACTACCACTTCTTCAAGCATCTTGACAACTTTTTTCAGGGAAAACGCTTCCAAAAGCATACAGAAAATGCTTTCCAAGAGTTCATCAAATCCCAAAACATGGATTTTTATGCTACAGGAATAAACGAACTTATTTCTCTTTGGTAAAAATGTGTTGATTGTAATGGTTGCTATTTTGATTAATAAAGATGTGTTTGAGCCTAGTTATGATGATTTAAAATTCATGGTTCAAAACCACAATAACTTTTGCACCAATGTAGTATGTCAATAAAAATGTGACAATAAAATATACCGTCCACAATACAAATTGCTTTTAGAAAGGCAAAATTTACTTACAATACACAATGATTACTACTGCAATGTCAAGGTCAAGTCCTAAGGCTACAAAAATGAGTAAGACATAATCTTTATTTAAGGAGGTTGCATTGAAGTACTGAGTACAGAGAATCATAAAACCTACTGTGTCATTTGTGTTACACATTTGTTTGACCATATACTCTAGTTCAAAAATGAAAATATATAGTAGGAATGTACTATGAAAACAGAGATAAAGTTTGAAATCAGGCAAGTCCCAGAAAATTTCTATATGTCAGTCACAACTACATTTCCATATGCAGTAAACTCTCAGTTAACCGGCACCCATGGGGATTGGTAGATGTCAGATAAATGTAAGTAGACTCTCCATTAACCAGAACTCAAGCAACTGGCACTTTCAAGCAACTAACAATGCCAGTTGCTTGCGTTTCTGTTAACAGAGAGTCTATTGTAAATAAATTGCATAAGAGCCCAGAGGGAGAGTAATTAATTCATTTTGGAGATATCAGGGAAATTTTCACAGAAGAAATGACAACGGGACAAGGCCTTAATTAAGGATGAGCAGATTTCAATAGTCAAGGAAAACAGGAAGGACGTTCCAGAAACAGGAACAGCATATGCTAAAGAAGCCTGAAAGTAAACAAGGTAAAAGAATAATAAATTGTTCATGTGTAAGAAGACAAGGAATGGATACCACATTATATTCTATATCCCTGGAACCCTCGGCATACATGGAACGTTGGAACAGTAACTCGGACATACATCGTGAAGGGACCAGGATTGGAAACTTGAACTTCATCTCAAAAAGCAATGATAAGCCACCAATGCTTCCTCCCTCTTGAGCTATAATGTTCCTAGAAAAAAACGTGTGAAATGAAACATACAAATCATAACAGTACAGCTCAATCATTTCTATGTATTGTTATGCACATGAACTCTTTACCTAGATTAAGATATAGAGCATAATCATCTCCCTAACTTCTTTGTAGCCCTTCCTAGACAGTCCCCCCAAATGTAACTACTATTCTGACTTCTCTAACCTTAGATTATTTTTGCCTGTTCTTGACCACCACATAAATGGAATCATTCAGCATGTACTCTTTTATGCCTGACTTTTTCTTCAGTGTTATATTTTGAGACTCACTATATCTTTGTGTGTGGCTGTGGTTCATTTTATTTCATTGCTGTATGTTAATCTATTGCATGAATATATCATAATTTATCTATCATTCCTATGTTGATGGACATCTGTGTTCAGTAGCTTCATTTTTTTGTTTTGCTCTTTTTTCCCAAGGAAGAAAAAGTAATTTAATGAGCTTTATTATAGAAACCCAAGAGCTGATCTATACTAGTTGATTAAGACACACACTGGCTTTGTGTGATAGGACCAAGTATGCAGCCACAGACATAACATCTTTAATAAGACACTTAGTACTCACCAATGTTCTCTACTTTTCTGTCTCTTCATCTCACCTATTAAGACCTGTAATTTGTCATTAAAGCTGCATTTGAGAAGCCATAAAATATCAAAACCATGTTTTAATAGACTATTACAATGTAGAACATTATTTCTCAAGGTATTAATATGCAAGCTGGGAAAAAAGTCTATTTTCCAGGATGTTGGGTTGAACAGTTAAATATATTTTACTCAACATGGGGATTCTCATAGTCTTTATTATACTAATTGGTATTTTGTGTCTCCAAGAGCCACATATAGAATATACATAGCATTTCTCACATTTGGGAGACCAAATATCTTTTTTCCCCTCAGAAAAATTATCACTATCACCCAGAATTACTGTTTCCCAAAACCCAACATAAAAACATATATACAATTGTATGGACTTATTGTGAATTATGGTCCCCTTCAAATTCATGTG
Organism: Lyroderma lyra; assembly: GCA_004026885.1. NCBI lineage: Eukaryota > Metazoa > Chordata > Mammalia > Chiroptera > Megadermatidae > Lyroderma > Lyroderma lyra. The sequence continues at coordinate 6,228 of PVJL010020062.1, forward strand.
AAAGCCCCAACCCACAATGCGACTGTATTTGGAAATAATACAGGAGGTAATGAAGGCTAAATAATGTCATAAGTGTACATTCCAAGTCCAAACGGACTGGTGTCTTTCTAAGAAGAGACACCAGTGTTGCTCTGTGTGTATGTATGTACACAGAAGAAAGGTCATGTGAGACATAGAGAGAAGGTGGCCGTCTTTAACCAAGGGGACAGACCTCACCAGGCAGCACTCCTGGCACCTTGATCTTAGATCTTCACCCTTAAGAGCAATGAAAAATAAATGCCTATTATTTAATCTATGTGGTCTGTGGTATCTTGTTACAGCAGTACCATCAGACTACGCAACAACCTCTAAGTGAAATTAGGTCATCAAAATTTTGTGCACTTCAAGGAAATAAAGTGACCAAATCCTACCCTGGCTATTGGCATCACCCTTCTTTTTCAATTTCAGGTTATTTGCAAACTGGACATTCTGCCTTATCAGAAGATTGTGGCAATGTCTCCTTCTGGATTCTCACAAGAGCATACTGAATCCACAAAAACAAAGCACTTGTATGCTTCATCCTCTCCATAAAACTGCTGATAAATTAAGTTTTCCATTGTTCAAGGTTTGCAAAACTCCACAAGTCTACTCCACTCACTCCTTTCTTTGATGGTATTTGCTATCCCTCAATTAACATTGATGGATTTTTACTGCCTTTCTTCTAAGGGGAGGATTTATATGCCTTTTAATTTGTATAAGTTGAACCACATCATAAATGGTTTACCCTTTAAATTACAAAGTAAGCTTTTCAATAAAGATGACCTTGTTTATTAAAATCTAATTAACTGAAGTTTTATAATGTCCCTGAGAGGGTTACTGAATTTCCGTTTACTCTAAACCCAATAAACATCAAAGACCCAGCTGGCTAGAGTCAAACACAAAGCTCGATGTGAAATTATCTAGTTAGTCCTTCTTTCAGTCTTTTTCTCCAAGAACATAAGCCCAAGACTCTTTTCCCAAAATATGTTGGTTATCATATTTCAGAAAAGCCAGGTATATCTTGTCAGATTAGTTATGATTTACAAAAGAGACCCAGGTGCTCTTTGTTCACTGGATGTGAAATAAGAGGATGCTGGTCTTGCTATTTACATCCCCCAACAATGGTCAGAATATCTTAATTATATGCCACCTTAAGTAATACTGTGGACACAGTTATGTGCTATCTATATACTGTCTGTATACATCAGGCATTCATGAGCTTTGCTTGCAAGCTTGAAAAATAATGTTGGCAAATTGCAGATGTATGTCCTAAAACATAATTTCTTGACGCAGCTCCCATTCTATAAACAAAACCCCTAATGCTGCAAACTCTTCTAGCTTCTATTCTATCACTTCTTCACTTCTCAATTGTTATTCCAACTTCAAAACAAGAGTTTAGGGCTGGTCTCTAAATTTCTCTCTCATTTCTCATTTGGCCATCAATTATTGAAAATTTTCTTCATTACTTTAGTACAAGTCTTTGAGCTATGTCCACCAATGACCTTCATATTGACATGCCTGATGTGCACACTTGAATTTTTTAACTAGATTTTTGCAATATTAAATATAATTAACCACATTTTTCTCCCTGAAGCTCTCTATTCCCTGGGTTGATATCATACACAATTCTTTTGGCTTATTCCCAAATTTTAGATCATTTGCTTTCAATTTCCTTGGGTTGTCCTTCTTCCTTCATGCTTGAGACTGATAGCAGTCATAAGCCTCTTTACCTTCTCTGCCTTCTGACTCACGTTAGTCCCAGTTACTGAGAGATATTTTGGAGTTTAATTTGGACCATTCCATCCTAAAGAATAAGTGCTTTTCATTATTGTAGATGAGATCTTTTTCACATGAATACATCCCTCAACATCTTTTGACATATTGATAAAAACAAATATTGATCATCTTAAGGGCCCTACATAGTTCAGAGATGGGTAAAGGAAACCACTTCTACCTTTAAACAAATCATTTTTGTCCACTCAGAACAAAATGACCTGCTGAAGTGAAGTGGGAATGACAAAATGTGTCAAAGATGATGTGATGTTTATAAAGAAAAGATTGTGGCAGTAATCAATATAAGAATAATTTCTATGGATTTTTGTTACTTGGAGGGGCCTTTGGAAATGGCATTGGGAAGACAAGGCAATGCTTTTCAGTTAAGAAGATTGTGTCATTGAAAAATAGCACAATTAGGATGGTCAAATCCATAAAATAAAAATTTAAGGCACGTTGAACTTCCTTCTGAGGCCAAATTCATCGGAACTAATGCTTTTGAGGGTAGACCAGTCCATTTAAGTAAAAATTTAGCAAATAAAGAGTCAGTTATTATTTTTCACAATTGTGAAGATCTGTGGGGACAGTGAAGGAATGGATAAAATTTTGATATTATAAAAATTGACTAGGTTTAGAATTTTCTTTATATCTAAGGAAGGGATCATACATTAGGTTTCCTCTTTTATATTGAATTTTCAGCTCTGGCTTCAAGGCTGCACACTAGATTAAGGGGTCAAATACCCCCACGTTTTAAAACCCAGTTACAATTATTTGTCTCAGGTGACAAAAGTCTAAAAATTCTTGAAGAAGTCCAAGAGATCAGTGGAAAAGATTTATTTGCAGAGTTGTCTGCATATTCTTCTACTTCCAACCACCACCACTATGTGAGAGTGGGAAAGAGAAACTTAAAATGAATAAATCTGAGAGCTTAACTCATGATTGCTGAAGTCAGCATGGGATTGACTCACATCAGCTTTGTATTCTTGCCTAGCTTAATGTTGAAGGGCATGGGTGTGTTGCCAATGGTCTCCCCTTTCAAAGCTCCTTGGGACAAGAATGCATTGTGTGCCCTGTGGGCCAGATGTAGAATCTGTGGAATAAAACCAGCTATTCACATACCTGAAAGGAATCCACCCAAGGGCCATCAAACCAGAGTGAAACTAGTGAAACTAGAAGTGAACCACGCAAAAGCAGAGAAGCGTCATAAGTGATCGAATGCATGGTGTTCTAATTTCTGCATTTGTCTCCTGATTAAAAATAAAGTTGCAGGAACACTGAACAGACTCAAACAAACCACCCTCGTTTTTTAGAGAGATATTCACTTATTATCGTAAGTGAAGGTTTTCCCATTGACTACTTTTGAGATACCAGGAGTTGGCCATTAATTGCTAGAGCTGAAAATACATGAAAATGACAAGGAGGCTGCTCATCAAGTAAGTACTCCCTCTTTGCTAACCATATAATGTATAAGGCACAATTTTCAAAAACACAAGGGACCTTGCTTAGGGAAATCATGGATGTAGATAAGACAAAGTAACTATAAACAGTTCACACTAGTCTTCAATCGAGTGAGATAACTTTTCTATGTGATAAAAAAATGGATTTTTATATCATGTAAAGGAAAGCAATTGAAATTATTTCCGTAGAATTTGAGAAATGTAAACACGCATCTTTTTAAATTTTACAGTAGTGGGAATTGGTCTGTTTTTCCTAGTTCATCCACTAACTAGTTGAACACCCTAGACCAGGCATGATTTTATTTCAAATTTGTTACCTCATCTGAAAAATGAGGACAATGACTAGGTAATATCTCAAAATATAAGCTGGATGCTGTAATAAAAGCTTTTAGGGAAACTACATAGAACCACAGAGTCCTTTCCTCAAAGGGCTACCAAAGACCCCACCCCATGAAAAATAGACCTAACATTTATTATATTTTATGCCACACATTTAAGTATGCCAAATTTGTTCGAACTATTACTACTTGTTATTCTAGAATTACAAACACAAACATACAAAACAAACATAAGTAGAATTAAAGAACTGTAGGGGAGGAAAAAAATATTTTTCTCTACTCATCATAGGTTCTCCAGTTGGGGTCCTCTAAATTAGAATGGCCAAAGACAGATTAGCAATAGTAAAACAAACAAAAGTTTATTAATATGTGCATTGCACATGTATGTGTGAAGCACCCAGTGATGAATAACTCAAAGAGATGATTAGCACTTGGGCTTAGATAGTACCCTAAACCAAAGGACTAGAAATTTGGGGCTTCTACATAGGGAGCCAGGTTATGAGAAGGTAACCAGAAAAAGTATGGCAAATAAGAGTTGTTTAGTAAGTTTTGTTATTCAGGTTTAAGTCAATACCTTCTCCATTGACAAAAGTTGTTAAGAGTCCCCCTCCTGCTGGCACAGGAGAGAGGGAGATCTCTACAAATGGAAATTTCCTTTAAAAAAGGAAAACCTGTGCCTTGTTTTTAGAGCTTTTCTTTTGTCTACTGATCTCAGTGGCCTTTATCTCAAAATAATCTATCTGCCAGAGTCATATTTTGGAGTTGCATATTTTAATACCTTTCAGAGCCATACCGTAACTTATCTATGTAAAAAAAGAAAGACCCAGATAAACTTAGCAACTTACTTTTACATGGAGGCAGAGCTGAATTAGGACTCTAGTCCTTAAGATCTAATTCTTGTGCCCTTTCCACAAGAATTAGAATGCCCTTTCCACATTAATTATATATAAGGCTTCTAATTGAATATTACTTTCTAAATAAAAAATAAAACCTCAATTACAGAAAGGGAATAATAAAAGTGTTTCAAGACCCTTCAAGGAACTTTTTTATAAGAAAAGTTTTCTTACTCATCTCTCACCATTAATAGTAAGAAGTACATACTGATTGCTATTTTAGTATTGTGCCTAATTAACTTCTATGTTTATTCATGTATTTATTCAATCATGAAACATATGGAGTAAGCCACTTTTAGGTGCCTACTAGTACTTGCTTTATAAGGTTGCATGAGACAATATATCTGACCCCAGGGAACTTGCATTCCAGAAGGAAAATCAAAGAACATTTTGCATAGAATCCTGAAATGGTTACAAGGGCTTTCTTTCTAAGAGATTCTAAACTGAACAGATAATTATGTTGCATTTATAAAAGGCCTAAGCTATTCCCACTGAAAAGGGGTAATTGAATCTTTAATTACTTTCATTTCATAGGGGACATAGACATGGATTCTAAAGATCTAATTGTAATGGTTGTTTTCTTAATTAGTCTAATTGCTTTGTAGTGAACATTACCTTATATCCATTGAGGAAAGTTCAATAATCAATGGTGACTAAGGACACCATTAGAAGTATTTTAAAAGTTCTACTTATTTGTGCATTAGACAGTTTTGTCTGCTTCAGCTTCTGATGGTACAGCCATATGCGGAGATAGTCCTGTGTGTACTGTGAACAAAGGCGTTGGCTTCTGATCATGATTTTTGTGAATGAGGAACTGTCAAACCTGTTCTATGGTGATAGTAGGGCTGCCCTTTTAAGAACATGTAGTCACCTCCATGTTATTATTTTAGTGATCCAGAAACATTCCTCTGTCTCCCCAATCCAACCTCTACCACATAGAGATGTGATTTCCAAGAGTACCCCTTTATCTCTTAAGTAATTGCTTCTATTAAAAATGGATGAGAAAAAAGTATCACATTGTCCTCTGAAGGTGGGTTTAAATAGGGGCCAAGACAGAGGAAGAATGAGAGCATTAATTTCATGCTAAGAGAAAGGGAGTGGGCTGCATCCAGGCAGAGAAGACGTAGAAAGATGAAATTGATGACTAAAAAAAAAAAGAAGACAAAGGAAAAATTCTCATTTTCTTAAAAAAAATGTTGCAAATAGAACTAGTCTTGACTTGAGTTTATAGACTTTTTAGGTACATAAGTATGAACAGTAACGAATTCAGTAGTATTTGGTGTTGCACCCTGAAGAAGCATCTCATTCCTGGGTAGAGTCTGTCTCACTCTGTGTAATGGATGTGTCCCTGAATAATTATTTGGGAATCAAAATTTGTTAGGGTTAATTGTATATCCCTACTTGTGTGTAATGACAAAGTTATTAGGATCAGTTGAGATCATCCATAAGAAAATATTATGAATATTTTAAAACTCTGTACAACTATAAGTTAATGTGCTTTTTGATTCAAGAGATGGGAAGAACAAGAATAATATAAAGATCCTTTCATTAAAATAACTATTAATGAATCTGATATCTTTAGTGGAAGTTACTAAGAATGATAATTTTCCAAGAATTCTCAGGAAAATTTTTGTAGATTTTTTACCTTTTGCCCTACTTTTTCTCCTTGCTATGGACAAAGTATGATGTGTCAGGTGATGGCTATTAGAAGGCAGAAAGGATCAAGAGAAAAGACACAAAGACTCACAGGTAATATGAGCATGTTTGAACCAAAAATCACACAAAATATTCCAAAGGTTTAGACAATGCATCAAAAAGATCATACATCATGATCAAGTGGGATTCATCCCGGGAGCACAAGGATGGTTCAACATACGAAAATCAATCAATGTGATACACCACATAAACAAAATCAAAGATAAAGACCATATGGTCATTTCAATTGATGCAGAAAAAGCTTTCGACAAGGTACAACATCCATTTATGATCAAAACACTAAA
>PVJL010020063.1:0-12711 GCA_004026885.1 Lyroderma lyra
TTTTTTTTTTTTTTCAAATCTGATAGTTTTTTAAAATCTATTTTGTGCAAGTATGTTTGTGGGATTTTGATGGGAATTGCATTAAATTCTATAAATTGCTTTGGGTGATATGGCCATTTTAACAATGTTAAGTCTTCCTATCCATGAACACGGAATATCTTTCGAGAAATGGAGATTTCAAAGCTTCCAGAATTGAGGGGGGCTGTCTGTAGAACAGGCACCCTTGCCCCTTTCAGCCAGGTCGTGCTCCTCCCCACCCTTGTCCGAGCAGCTGTTCCTGATGTCCAGCTGTGTCCTCATCAGCACGGATGATCACCCTGCCCTGCTAATTAACACCCGCCCTGTTAATGATTAAATCTAATGACTTTGACTTGGGGGTGGGATGGAAAATTCCCCAGCCACAGGATAGGATGAGGGTAGGTTACCGGGAGTGGGAGAGAAGGGCCCCTGGGCTCTGGACGTGCTGTTGATGGTAGGTGACCGGGGGAGCAGACGCCAGGTTTTCTCCTTGGGCTGCTCAGCAGGGGAGTGTGGGTGGGGGGGGTCATTTGAAAGTTACAGCCCGCTCTCCTCCCCCACTTCTCCCAGGCTTGGCAGAGGGCGCTGGGCCCAAGCCCAAGTTTTGGCATTCCTTTTGCTAGGGACTGGCCCTCGGTTGCTCCTGCTGCTGGAATAACTGAGGTGAGGTGGTGTGTTAGTTTTCCAGGCCGCTGTGACGAAGTACCATGAACTAGGTGGCTTAAAACAAGGGGAATGCATTCCCTCCCAGTTCTGGAGGCTTGGAGTCTGAAATGAAGCTGTCAGCAGGGCCATGGTCCCCCTGAAGGTCCTTCCCTGCCTCTCCCAGCTCCTGGTAGCCCCAGGTGTCCTTGGTTGTGGCAGTGTAACCCCTCCAGTCTCTGCTCCTGTGTTCACACGGACTTCTTCCCTCTGTGTGTGTTTCTTGTCCTTTCCTCTTATAAAGACATTAGTCATTGGATTCAGGAGCCACCCTAAATCCAAGAGAATTTTTCCTCCAGATCCTCATGTTAATTGCATTGGCAAAGACCCTATTTCCAAATAAGGTCACATTTTGAGCTTCTGAGTGGACATGAATGTTTTGGAGACCCTATTCAACTCACTACAGACAGTGAGAGGGCCCGAGAGGCCAGGAGATGGTGAGCCCTCTAGGAGCCCATGCTGGAGCTGGCATAGGAGGCCAGAGGCATGTGTTTCTCCCCGTCTCCAGGAAGAATCAAAACCTGAAACGATTTAATGTCACCCTTCTGCAGCCTGCGACGGCCTTCTGCAGGCTCAGCCGTGGGAAGGGGCAGGGGGCTGGCTTCTGTTCTGCTTATGTCATGTCCTCCCACCTCCTGCCCTGCCCTTTACCCACTCTCACTAGGTACTGTTTCTGAGTGAGCTGTGTTGTGAGGAAGTGGGTGGTGCAGAGCACACCAGAAGGGGTAGGTGCCTTCACATCAGCTGGCACTCAGCTTCCTCCTCCATCAGCGGGTGGTGTCTTTGCCCCTTCCTCGCTGAGGTTTTCTGGTGACTGCTCTCTCACGAGAGCTTTTGTGGCTCCTCAGAGCTTTGCTGTTAGACCCATTCACTTGTGTTCCCTTAGCACAGAAACTTGAGCCTCTTCCCTCAGCTGCTGGGGTCCCTTTGACTCTTGAAGCCCTGTTGGACAGCCCTCAAGATGGATGCATGGGGGTGTGCCGTTTCTCTCCCAGGATCTACAGCCAGTTTTTCTGTTGCTAGGCAAACTTTGGCAGCCGGAGCTGTCCCAGAACACCACCTCTGCCAGCCTGCCCACAGGCTGTCCCTTGGTTCTTCTCTCTCCTTCTAAACTTCTGGGTCACAGCCAGGCTCCAGGACACCCTGCCTCTGGCTCTCACAGTAAGCCATGCAAGCATCCAGTGGGTTTGCTGTAAGTGGGTAGGCCCCCCTCTCCTTCCTGGAGAGAGGGGATGGGGCTCACAGCACAGCTTTCTCCATACATTTCCTCTTCACAAAATCCTCCCTTCTCACCACACTATGACACCTTTTTATATCCTCAATCTGCCTGAGAGGGTCAGAAACTAGTTCTTAAAAATTTCTTTAGCAATTCTTCACAGGATGATTTGGCACCCTTCTTTGAAATCTCATTTATTGTATTTTGGTGCCTAGTTGAAATTCTATTTTTAGTATCCTGCTACCTAAGCATCTGGGACAGTTAAGATCGAGCCAGGGGAGAGGGGCATCAGGTTCTAAATCCATATGGTCGACTTCTCTGTCAGGGGAGAAAGCACCAAGCGAACGGCCCTGAGGCAGAATGGCCACCAGAGGGCAGCAAATCCTGCTTCAAACCGTTTCCGTCCTTGCACACTCCTCAGAACTAGGGTTCCCTTCAGTTCCCAGACACAGATTCTGGGGCGCGGCCGTGAGGAGGGTCTCAACTCTCCCGTAGTCTCAACTGGCTCCCCAGGGTTGTCCCTGCTTTCTAATCAATATTCTTCCAGTTGAAGTATCAAAATGTCAGTCTGCATGTGACAGTAACAGCCATTTACTAAACACCTACATTGTGCTGGGCCTGGAGATTAAAGCTGCCCTCTCTGCCCTGCATAAGCCCAGCCAGGCAGGGAGGCCTGTGAATACACAATGAATGCAAAACAGCAACTGCTGTTGTGGAGGCAGAAATAAGGGCTTCGTATTGAGCCTATAGAAACAGAGAGCAGGTGGCAGGGTTGGGGGAATGGGTGAAGGCCGTCAAAAGGCACAAACCTGCAGTTGTAAGATAAGTAAGTCCTAGGGATGTGATGTACAGCATCGTGACTGTGGTTAACTATATCGTATTGTGTATTTGAAAGTTGCTAAGAGAGTTAATCTTAAAAGGTCTTATCACACACACACTGCAACAGATTTATACCTATGTGAGGTGATGGATGTATTAACTAAACTCACAATACATACCTATATCCAATCATTACATTGTATACCATAAATTTATACAATGTTGTATGCCAGTTATATCTGAATAAAGCTGAAAAAGAAAGAAGGGCTTAGGAAGCACATAGGAAGGAGCAGGAGCTGGATAAGGCATCGCGGAGGAGGGAGGATTGGAGTTAGTATTTTTTTTTTTCCTTTTAAGGATGAGTAGGATTTTGGAGAAGAAGCATGAAAGTAAGGGGGCAGGTAGATTGACAAATCCTGGAGGACAAGAGAGTTGACAGGTGACAAGAAAGGTGGAGGGTAGCGGATCATGGTGGGTTGGCAGGACTGTGTGTGAAGACTGAGAGGAGCCTGGGGCCTCGTGGAGGAACTTTGAGAAGACTCCGTTTTCTGCCCAGAGCGGGAGGAGAGCTTTCTTTTTGACTCCTCAGTCTCCAGGAAGAGGTTCTGAGACTAGGTGACTGCAGGGATTGTTTTGAATTTAGAAGCTATCAGAGCCAATGGGGAGATGGGAGGCTTGAGCTTCTCAGGGAAGAAAAACTTGAAGGATTTGATGTTGTTTAATTGGAATTAAAGAAGGCTCAGTGAGGGGTGGGGTGATGTCAGCATAACAGGAGAGGTGAGGGCATGGGCTTTGGATGGAGTCTGATGGGCCTTGGGACAAATCCCAATTCTTCCAATACCTCAGTGACGCTGGGCTGATTGCTTTTCTTCGCGAGTTTATTTCCTAATCTACAGAATGGGAATAATAATTCCTACATGCTAGGGATATTGCAAGTATTGAATGAGACAGTATACATAAAGCGCTTACCACAGGGCCTTGTAAGCATTCTTTAAATGGTAGCATTTAGTATTAGAATGATAACTGCCTTCAGATGTCTCAGAGGTTGTCACGTGGAAACCACTGACTTATCTGTTCTACTTCACCAGGCTGAACCAGTGATGCAAGTTCAGGGGAGACAGAGTCTGGCTGGCTGGGAGGAAGGATGCTCTCACAATCAGAGCCACCAAGCACGGAAGAGGCTGCATTCTGTGTAAGGCCTCTGTCACTGCAAGTACCCAAGAGGCTGTCTGGAGGATCCTTACATTGGACTCATCAGGGCCCTTTGAAACTCAATTCTTTGGGATCCTTCAGGTTGTTCTCATGCTGTGGATTAGCATCTATAAATGGAAGATTCTGTGATTGCCCTTGGAGAAGAAGGGCCCCTGGGACAGGGAAGATGGAGCTGGCAGTAGAGAGAAGCAGTGCCTCTCCTGGTGTAGGGCTGAATCACCAGGGACTGTAGTCATCTGTTCTCCTTGGGTGAGTGGAGGGCATGGGGGAGGCTCTGTGAGGTTGTCCTGTTCCCTCCTCCTGCCTCCACATGCTAGAACTCCACATTCTGTGTAGGAATTTTGGGAGTGATATTCTTCTTTCAGACCCTCCCCTCACACCAATAAAAGGAAGCCCTCATTGTGGGTTCCCCTGCATGTACATACACTGAGAAACCCTTCCTGAGACATAAGCTCAGGCTTCCCTTCTGCAGTGTCTGGACCTCTGATGCTGTACCTCGTTCTCTGGGGATGTGGCCTTCTCCTCACCTCCGCATTAATTCTGTAGAGGCTGGGGGAGGGAACACTGGGCCTTAGAGCAATGCTTCTCAGTCCTTCCCAGAACTTTTCTTTCTAACTACTTTGTAGGAGGGAGACCTTTATGCCACCCCTTCCCTGTGCTCCTTTCCATTAGAGGAGAGAACTCTGCTTCCTTCATCACTGGGGTGGGGGTGAGTGTCAGAGTGAATCCCTCTAGTCTCTCTTTCCTCACTTGCTTCTTAGGAAAGCAATAGATACCATATTTTGATGGGTATAATGTGTTCTCTTGTATAACACGCACCCACGTTTTTGACCCATACTTTCAGGGAAAAAATCTTTCGTTTTAATTTTTTAATTCAAATTTTTATAGTTTTTTTATTTAGGTACTTGCTTTTTGTATTACAAAGGAAGTTTAGAATTTATTTTTTAACTTTTGTGGTACAAAAAATTTGATGTAACAAATAATCACAAAACACAAGAACAGATATAAGGTACAAGAAATTTTATGCATAAATTTTTTAGTATAAAAAACTGATTATTGTATTCCAGGGTATTATTTTGCATATGGATATTGTTATTGATTTCTAGAATTACACTCTAAACCATAAACACAAATAGAAGAATTAGAAACATATACAAGGTCTGACCATTAAGTACACGAACTTGCTACTGTGCACTTACATTGGCAACACTGTATGAACAACTCGGTAAGGTGTCATAACCTTGGTATGTCTGTGTCTCACAGCTGTGTTCATGTGGACATGTGGCGTGTCTTGCTGAGTGGCGCTCATTATTGTTGTTGCGTGTTTTTGTGTGCCATAGTGAGAATGTCGGGGCTTGAATTAGAGCAATGAACAAACATTAAATTTCTTGTTAAACTTGGCAAGAGTGGAAGTGAAATCAGGGACATGTTAGTCGAAGTTTATGGGGATAATGCCATGAAGAAAATGGCAGTGTACACATGTATTAAACATTTTTCTGAGGGGAGAGAAAGCATCACTGATGAAGAGAGGTCAGGGTGGCCAGTGATGAGCAGAACTGATGAAAACATTACAAAAATTCATTGAATTGTGCATCAGAATCATTGGGTGTGAGAAGTAGACCAAGTAAACATTGATAGAAAAACAGGAAAATCTTCACTGAAAATCTGTGCATGAGAAAGGTGTGTGTAGAAATTGTCCTGAGGGAGCTCACTGATGAACAAAAGCAAAGGAGAGTCGAAGTTTCCCAAGACCTTTTGGAGAGGCAAGACAGTGTTTTAGGCCGTGTTATCACTGGTGATGAAACATGGGTGTACCAAAATGACCCTGAAACAAAGCAATCGAAGTGCACAATGGAAGTCAGACAGTTCTCCATGACCAAAAAAGTTCTGTCAGTTCAAATCAAAAGTCAAAAGAATGTTGCTAACCTTTTTTGATATCAGAGGGATTGTTCATTATGAATTTGTACCAACTGGACAGTCAACCAAGGTTGCCATTTGAAAGTGAGGAAAAGGCTGCATGAAAAAGACGAAAACTACCTGAACTTTTCCCCAACAGCGCATGGCTCTTTCATCACAATAATGTACCAGCTCACACGGCACTGTCTGTGAGAGAATTTTGAGCCAGTATTGGAACACCCTTCCTACTCACCTGATCTGGCCCCCAATGACTCTTTTCAGAAAAAGAGTTCCAAAATTGCTTTGAAGGGTGGACTAGGTGCTGGCATCAATGCATAGCTTCCCAAGGGGAGTACTTTGAAGGTGACCATAGTGATATTCAGCAATGAGGTTTGTAGCACTTTTTCTAGAATGAGTTTGTGAACTTAATTGTCAGACCGCATAGATATGGAATTAGTACTACCCATATATAATGAACATCTTTCTTTTTTCCTCACTAATTTGGAAAAATGTGTGCATTATACACAGCAAATATGGTAATTTCACCATTCATTCAATTTACCCATGAATTCAATTCAGATTCATTCATTCAACTTCAACTGTTTGCTCAGTAATTACTGTTCAAAATATTAGAAAGGAAATGATGAATACTAATGATTAACAAGTTTCCAGGTTTCATGAAACTTATATTTTGTGAGGCAGAATGTATATAAACAAGCAAACCAATATATAAAAAGGTAAATTCAAAGCATGGTAAGTGCAATGAAGGAACAAACAGGTGAGGTGACAGAAGTAACTGCTGGCAGGGTGATGGGCCAGGAAGCTCTCTCTGAGAAGAAACCTTTGACCTGAGAGCTGAAAGATGAGAGGGAGCCAGCTGTGCAAAGGGCAAGAGGAATAGTGTTCTAAGCAGAGGGAACACCAAGTATGAAAGCCTTGAGCTGGGAAAGATGCTGTGTCTCCCAGGCCCGTGACAGATGTCAACATGACCATGAAGTGTGCAACAGGAGTGTGAGATGAGATGAAGTGGGGGAGGGATGGGGGAAGCCAGACCATGCAGGACCTGTAGGCCTTGATGAAGAGTTGAGATTTTATTTGAAGTACAATTGGCAAACACCTCATGGTTTTAAGCAACAGACTAACCAATATGATTTGATGCAAACTTTAAAAAGATTGATGTGTACATGCTGAATGGAAGACGGATCGGAAGGGGTAAGAGTAGAGGCAGAGAAGTTAGTCAGAAAGCCATTACAGAAGTCTAAGTGATAAATCATGATGGTGGCAGTGGAGATGGGGAGAGATAATGAAGTCAATATAAAATTTGGATGGAGTTTAAGATCCTATTGATGTGGGGATTGAGCAAAAGGCAGAAATCAAATTGACTCAGGTTTTTCGCTTGAATATCGAGTATATGGAGGTGATATGTATGTAAAGAGGTAAAAAGATGAGATGGATAAGTATATTGAGATACTAGTTCAGGTGCAGTAACAAGGTCATAATACCATGGCATAAACAGACATTAAATAGAGGTAATATGGTGGCTCCACATTATTTAAGACAGGCTCTTTTTATCTTGTATCTCATAAATCTTTCTTTTTTAATATGTGGCTTCCATTTAGTGGCCTATGATGTTGGTTCCAGCTCCCAACTTCTTCATATCATTCCAGTCAGTGGGAAGGGGAAAAAGAGAAGGAGAAAAAAGACATACTTCTTTTTTGTCAAGGACACCACCCACAATTTGCCCTTATTACATTTGCTCACATCCTACTGGTCACAACCTAGTCACATGGCCACATTTACCTGCAAGGAAGCCTGGGAAATGAAATCATTAGCTATGTGGAAAAACCGGTGGGGTCAGTAGATGGGACGTCTGGATAAGGTCAAAAAGTTGTTACAGTCAGACTTCCAGCATCAAGGAGATAAAAGGTCAGAACTTGTAGACAGAGAATATGATTCTTGAATTGAAGGTTTCGAAGGTTATTGTAGCAAAGTGTAGGCTGAGGGACAAATGTTAAAAACTGAGAAGCCAAAGTGTTGAAAAGGTCATCTGTGTGAATGTTGGACGTCATCATGAATGATGACAGGAGCAAGTGGGAGAAAAAGACAGGAACTGAGGTCATGAGTGGCTGAAGCGGGTGACTAGGAGGGGAGATTGAAAGTTGGTGTAGCAGCAGCAGTAGGGAGCAAGGAGGACTCCTCGCCCCACTTTCCAGCTCTGAGGTCATTGGTGCTAAGGGGGAATGTAGCTCCCACCTGCGAGCCTTGCAGAGGCTGTGGGATCCTTAGGAAATTAAAAAATGTCATTTAAGAATAACCAATAGAGAGAACATTCAGAACAAGACCTTGGCAATATCAGGGAGTTTGCTGATCTCAGATCAGGAATTCTGGAGGGCACAATAAAAGGGGTTGGGAGAAAGAGGCTGAGCTGGGTTAGGTGGGGACAGAAGTGCATGGAGACAGGAGTCTGGTTGACAGAGTCCCTGGGGCTTTGGCTTGGCTCTGGTGATGATTGACGAAAACAGTACAGGTATGACAGGAGGGACTTGGTTGCCCACCTTTCTCTAAGACAGGATATAGACTTCAGTACCTAGCTGGGTAGTTTGGGACCTCTGGTTACTGATTCCCGTGGTACTAAGGACTAAGAGGGTGTGGGTGGTGGCTGATCCCATGGCAGCAGGGAAGTGTGCTAGCAGAGATAGTGGCCCACAAGGATGTCCATGTCCTACTCCCCAGAACCTGTGAATATGTTAGATTGCATGGCAAATGGGAAATAAGGTTGCAGATAAAATTAAGATTGCTAATCAGCTTCTTTAAAATAGGGAGACTGTCCTAGATTATCTGGGGTGGGGGGATCAATGTAATCCCAAGGGTCCTTAAAGGAAGAAAGAACCAGATTGATGGCAAAGGGAGAAGAACTGGGCTAGATGTTGTTGGCTCTGAAAAATGGCCGAATAGGTCTATGAGCCGAGGATTGTGGGCGACCTCTAGAAGCTAGAAAGGATACAGAAATGGATTCCCCACTACATCCTCCAGAAGGAATTGTGGCCCTACTGATGCCTTAACTTTTAGCCTAATGAGACCCATCTTGGACTTCTGACACCAAAGATTATAAAATAATAAATTTGTGTTGTTTTAAGCCAGTACATTCGTGGTAATTTGTAATTAGAAATTGTAATTAGAAAACTAATACAAGATGAAAGGCTTGCCTCTTCCGGGTGACGGCTCCCTCCTGCAGGGTGAGATGCTACGGCAGCTGGAGAGACAGAACATTTGTTGCACATGTTTCACCAGGGAGTGAAGTTAATGCATTAACAGGAACTTAAGACGCCAGCGCTGCCTCTTTCTCGGCTGCCCTCTCCTGATGCAAACACACGCACTTGGGCAGGGCTTTGATGCCTCCCCTCCCCGGGGGGATGTCTACGGCTTCCCTCTGTTTAGTGGCTCAGGCACGGAGGAAGCAGAGAAGGCTCCTTTTTCGGACTCGTGATTCGATTGCGTTCTCCATTCTCCAGCTCAGTTTGCCAGAGAGGTTGGAGTGCTGTGGGTTGTCTGGCCTTGCCTGGCCGTTAATAAAATGGACACTTTGGTCTACCTATTCCCTGTGTTCTCGGGGTGTCTTCTCCACTGGCTGAATTCAGAGGGGTGGAGGGATGATATGCTAGTGGGACTCCCTGGAGCCTTGACAGTAAAATCAAGGACTGGCCTGCGGGGAACTCCAGTATCATGGATTTTAACAGGCAAAGGCTCAGAAGGTAATTCCAACCTGCAGCTTTATGGGTGCAGTTGAAGCTAGAATGGAATTACCCCAATTCCACGTGGGTACACACGTAAGAATGTTAAATTTTGACTTCAGGTTCTCTGTGTTAGTCTTCAGTAAGGGATGTAAGTTGGCTGTCCCAGATTCTGACTGTCTACTTTGTTTTGAACTGCATTTAGAGCCCAGAAGGGATGATGGAGGGATATTATTTATGGCCTGTCTACAGGCTCCTACAATTATTTCCTACCACACAGTCCCCAGTTGACTCTGGGTTGTAGGTTTATTAGGCCCTGACCTGGGTTGTGGATTTCAGACATGCACTGTGGTGGTGTGGACTTCACACGGATCAAAAAGACCAAGACCCCTTTTATGGAGGAAATACCAATGTGCTGAAAGCAGAGACACATTCAATGGAATTATTACAAACTTGAAGGGTAAGAGAGGAACACCTTGTGTACCTGGAACACTCTGTCTCTAAAAATCAGACTTATTCGGGGAATCAGGGCGGCGTGGGCTCCATGGGTGATACAAACCTTGGTTTTGTAGCGATAAAGTCAGTGAAAAAGCGAAAGAAAAAAGAAGGACGTTCTTTTGATTGAGCTGGGGGGAAAGAGAAGATTTTCTTGGGGGAAATGTTGAGGTTTTAGAGGTCATGCTTGAGATATATTAAAAAAGAAAGGAAATGTTTCAACACCTGAATGTTTTTAAGGATGGAACTAGAAAAGAGCAGAATATTTACTTATTTCTAGATCAGGGAGGATAAATGGGGCCTAGAGAAATTTAACAACGAGGGAGAGTGGACCGAGGAAACCAGTGTAGACGGTGGTTTGCTTAACATGAGGGAAGAAAAGGCCAGGAGGTTTAGCAGTGAACACTGGGCGTATTGTTAAGTAGGTTTGGAAGGGACAGTTATTTGGGGGAGGGGAGAGGCATTGCCCATGCCCTGAGGGAACATGCCCGGGAGTATGTGGTCAGGACCCTGAAATGCACATGAAAGGGAATTCATGCAGGAAAGAAGCAGATCTAATCACATCTGAGTTAAACTGGGACTACTGGGAGCATTATTTTAAATTTCTAAATATCACAAGAGGACAGAAACACCTTCAAGGCCCCACTTTGAGAGAAGAGACAGCAGGCATGGCACCCCACCCTCTAATGGGAAACTTAATGCCCAGATTAAGCTCTCCATGGGAGATGTCAACAAGAGAACATCCAAACCTAGAGAAATATTTTATAAAAGTTTATTTGAGCCAAAAGTTTGAGGACATGGCCAGAAGCAAGATCACCATGGGTTGAGAAAATGCTCCTGAGAATGACAGTTTTGCAGCTCATTTCTTCACAGTGAGAATCAAAGGAAAAAACGACCCCAGTTTACATGGAACCAGTTGGTGATAGATTAAGGAGGTGGGAGAAAGCCAAGTGGGGACATCTCTAGGGTTGCCTAAAAAGCAAAATGGAAGAACACATACTTGTTTTTCATGGTGGGTGCAGGGTAGTTAATACTGAACATTCACAGTAAATAGAGATGGCACGTGGGTGACACAGGAACAAAGAAGGGCTTCCTGATCTTGTGCTCTTGATTGTGCATCTGAGGGAAAAGAATGTTCCTCGGACAGTCCACAGGTATATTATCCTAGACGCATAAGGACAGACAGAGCTTGCTTAAGGTAAAGATCGACCTTTGCTAAGGAAGCTATAAGTCCGGGATATGACCTGCCCAGTTAGGAATGTATGGTCAGGCCAGCTGTGTGGTTACTTTTGGTTGCTGAGCTCATCAGGGCTGCTTAAGTAGTCACCCCTGAGCGTGTCAGGTTTATTACATAGTTCCTTTTTTGTTCACAGAGATTTTTCCCAACTGAGGTTTAAGTTCATGGGTTGGGAACTCCAAAGAGTTGGCACAGACTGAGAGCATCCCAGCAAGGTGGAGTCAGGGTTTTCTCTGTTCTCTCTGATACCATTAAGTTTCTGCCACGTTGCATGGCTGCCTTTAGCAATTTGATTCTGGCTGAGCTCAAGTGCCCCATGTGTCAGGAGGAGGCTGTCATCAAGATGCCTTGCCATCACTTCTTCTGTTCCAACTGCATTCTGCCCTGGCTGAGCAAGCCAAGTTCTGGCCCCTTGTGCCGCCATGAGCTGCCAACTGGAGGTGACATGTGTGAGGAGCAGCGCTGAGATGGGCTCGCAGCACCACTCAGAGAGCCTCCGTGGGGAAGGCACACATGAAGCAGCTGTGGCTGAGTGCCAGCCCTCCAAACATCTTTCTCTTGCTCCTTAAATTCTCGTTTCTTCGCCTCCACCCTCCAAAGCCCCCACAAAAAACCATGCACTAGGTTCTGAGCACGTAGTGAAGAATATTCTTGTCTTCTGCTGGTGTGGAACTGGGGCTCCTGGTTAACACTGTCTTTGAAAAAGACAGACCCACAAGTTACTGGGGGACAGAATCAGACAACTTTGGAGGGGCTTACATTTCATGAGGGAAAGACCAGGATGCAGCCAGGCCCTTGCTGGCAGGCATAACAGCCTTTCCCCGAGACTCCAGGGAACCCTCCCCATGCTAGTGGCTCTCCACCTTCCTCATCCTTAGGAGGTTTGAGGTCTCATCACACTCCCTCTACTGTCCCATCTCAGGGGTCTAGAGATGCAGCTCTTCCAGGTCAGGGAGAGGATGGAGATGCAGGTACCTAACCAGTACCCACACTTGGGGAACTGAAGTTATAGGGAGAGAGTACCTTCCCTTTCCCTTCCCATCCAGACCTCAGTCTACCAAACAGCTGGATCAACAGAAAGGACACTCTCTCAGCCCATCCTGCGAGGTCACAGTGTTTTCTCAGGTGGGTAGGCCCAGCAGAGCCCAGGCAGCCAGCTGGGGGAAGTAGAGCTGACCTTGTGGGGGTGGACAGTCTTGAGAAAGCGGGATATGCAGGCAAGTGGACATATAAAGATTTATTTATTTATTTATTTTGGAGTGAGAACTCCTGGCTAAGAATAAACAGAAATAAGAAATTGGGAAGGGAAGAACTTTAGACTTTCATTTTCTTGCATTTTAATTAGAAAAAGGTGTATTTAAATTTTATTCATTACCTTTGAAATT
>PVJL010020064.1:0-12713 GCA_004026885.1 Lyroderma lyra
GAGCATTATTGTTATTATCTAGTTCACACACCAAAGTGATCCCAGTCTTCCTGTAGATTCTGAATCTCCAGCTGGTTCTTGCCCTCAGTGAAAATTGGTTTTGGCGTCTTCTCAAAGCCCCCAGACAAGATGCCACCCTGCCAGTTCCGAATATAAATTCTTCCATCAGCATCCACTATAGCTGAGAAGAGAAATGACATGGAAGTGGGGAGCAAAAGAGAAAAACAGGGTTTAGCGGTAAGCCAGGTTTCTAAACGGACACAAGAAATCAAAGCAAAATACCCGCTGCTGGCTTTATTAACGAAACAGCATCCAATGCACATAGGCATCCAGGAGCTTTAAAAAAAACTTTCCAGGGAGTTCCTTGGTGGTGTAGTGGCTAGGCTTTGGCGCTGTCAATGCTGCGGCCTGGGTTCGATTCCCAGCCAGGGAACTACCCACATATTAAATAAATAAATTAATTAAAAAAATGTGAGCCCCCTATTTAAAAAAACAAAAACAAAAACCTTTTCAGGTCCTGAGGGAGGCTCCTCCCTCTCAGATTTACAGGGAGACTGTTTCTCTGATTATCCCTAACCCAGTCAGCTTCAATTACCTAGAAGCTTTGACTAGTCCTCACAACCACACTACATTAACAGCCACTGTGCCACATAAAGCCTAAGAAAAGGGGGAACTGCTGAGCCCATTCCAGGAACTAAAACCTTCAAAGTGATCTCAAACCCTTTCCTCCCATATTCGGGGTCACTGGATACTCTGAGTTTATAGCTGACCTATGACATTTCTACAAGGTAGCATTCAAGTCAAAACTTCCCAGTTTACAGTTTAAACCTCTGGGACTACAATTAGCTTGCAAAAAAAGGAAAAAAAAAAAAAAGACCAAAAAAACCTCTGCTTTGGTGGGATACCTGTTTTGGCCATCCGAAAGGAGGGATGAATTGGGTTAGAAAAGTTAGAATTGGGGTCACCTCCCTGTAACATGTTCTAGAAAGGACTCTTTTGGATCTAGTCTGTCCTTTGCAGAAAGTCTTCCTATTTAGAGGACAGAACACTGGCAAGGACTTGGTTAGGTGATCCCTCTGTGTTCCCATGTATCACCCTGCACACACTTTACCAAGCTGTGTAATAATTGGTTTGTAATCCGGGAAGCAACACACCAGTCCAGTGAGAATAGGGCTTTAGGAGACAGATCTGGGTTTGAAAAGCTGCCCTACTTCTCATTAGCTGTTTGACTTTGGGCAAGTTATTTAATCTAGGTACTTTGGGCTCCTCACCTATACCACGGGCTAGGACCATCTACCTCAAATGGTTGCTACAAAGACTAAATCAGACGATACAGGAAAAACATGACACTGGCACCTAAGAAGCACTCAGTAAGTGGCAATTTTTAATGTCGTTACAATGGAACTCTCAGAGCAGGGACCAGTTATAACTTGATCATGGTTTCCTTAGCATTCAGCATAGGCATCTCGGAAATAATCTAAGGTGATGAATAAATGAAAATAGAGAACAAAGCAGTGGGAAATAATTCAGTGATCACTTTGAGATCTCAATCTCTAGGCTTCCAAATTTGAGTGGATATCTAAATAACCAGAAAGAATTTTTATAAAAAGAAAAGAGGTAATATTGATGTAGGTGGTTACTATGTGCCAAATGCTCTTATGTATACAACTAATATAATCCTCATAACCCTATAAGGTAGATACTCTAAGTTTTGTTCTACACTTGAGGAAACTGAAGCACAGAGAAGTGAAGTGACTCATCAACATCCTGTAATGTTGTTGAGTGGCAGAGCCAGGCTCAAACCCTGCCAGTCTGGCACTAGAGCTGGCCACTTTATCATTACTCCATGTTACCTTTAAAATAAAACCAGACTTCCAGTCAAGATGGTGGAATAGATAAATGCTGTGCTCTCCTCCTCCCAAGGCCACATCAAAATTACCACTAAATTACATAACCATCATTGAGAACCACCTGAAGTCTAGCTGATCTAAATTCCTAAAAATAAAGATATAAAGCCACCTGGAGACTGGTAGGAGGGGCAGAAATGCAGAATAGGCAGGTCTCACACACAGTGTGGAGGTTAAGAATCAGGAGGGATATCTCAGTTGCAGAGCTCACTCCTGAGAAGCCAGGGCTACCAGCCCCACATCAGGCTCTCCAGCGTGGGAAGAGGAGTCTCTGTAACATTTGGCTGTGAAAACCAGGGGGGTACTGTATCCAAGTGAAATGGAGGGCTGCTAGAGTCCTAGGTGTTTCTCTTGAGGGGCCCGCACATGAACTAGCCTGCTCAACACCCACTTAATCTGGGTTCCAGAACAGGGGCAGCAGCTCACAATGCTCCAAAGACTAAAATGACTAGTTTCAGGGTGAGGGTCAGGAGATGCATGGATCCGGGAAATCCTGAGGACAGAAGTGCTGGGAGGCACTGAATCTGAGATCTACATTAACCTGGCTAACGTGGTTCCCCTCACCTTGGTGATTCCCTAAGACCGCACTCCACTCAACACGCGCTCCTGGCCCAAGCTGCTTCCAGCAGCGTTTATACACAGGAGTGGCTTGCCTTGGTTCATTCTGTGATTTCCTGAAATCTATCAAGGTCCACAAACCCCAAACAAGAGGTGCCTGGCTTCAGCATGCACCATACCTCTGGCTACGCAGCCCCAAGCCAGGCACAAGTGGTCATCAGTCTCAGCTGGCATTGTAACTCCCATCAGGTGCCCCCAAGCATGGCATAAGCTGTGGCCAGTGTTGGCTTGGAATGTAGCTTCAACTAAGCAGCTACAAACCTGGCACAAATGGTGACTTGCCTCAGCTCACACCGTGGTGCTTACCAAAGGATCCCAAGACTGGCACCAATGTGGCAGCCAGCCTCAGTTCGCCACATAGCATCTCCCAAGTGCCTCAAAACCCAAAACAAGCAGCAACCAACTGCAGATCATTTGTAGCTCCCAACAGATGGCCCCATGTCAGGCACATAAAGTGGCTGAACTTGACCTACACTGGACCCCCTCCCAAGGGATTAAAAAACCAATGTACCCAGTGGCTGGCTTCAAACACCAGAGAACCACCTAACTAGCTCCACAAATCAGACACCCAAAGGGCAGACTTGGCTGGCACAAGCCCTGCCAAAGTGACTCCTGCTCTGTGGAGTCAACCCCTGCACTACAACCTATCCACTGTAGTCATCGCCAGCCCTCACAGCCAGTCAGCTTGAGGGTCAACCCCACACACTGATCTGCCAACAGCAATCAACAACAGCAGTGCACACATAACCCACATAAGGGACACCCCTGGAGCACCCAGCTCAGGTGACCATGGAAACTGCAACACAGTACACCTACTACATAAGGTCACTCTACCAAGACTAGAAGAAATAGCAGATTTACCTAATATATGGAAACAAACACAGGGAGTCTGCCTGAATGAGGAGATAGATAAACATGTCCCAAATAAAAGAACAGTACAACATTCCAGAAAAAAAACTAAACAAAATGGAGACAAGCAAAACTGGTTATAAAGATGCTCGATTAACTTAGAGGAAGAAGAGATAAATTCAGTGAGAACATCAACAAAAGGACAGAAACCATAAAAAAGTCAGAAATGAAAAATTAACAAATAAATAATACATTAGAGGGAATCAAAAGCAGACTATATGAAGCAAGGGATTCAATCAGTGATGTGGAAGACAAGATAGTGGAAAACACAATCAGAACAGCAAAAACAAAAAAGTTTTTTAAAAAAGTGAGGAGTTTAAAGGACCTCTTGGACAACATCAAGCATACCAATATTCACATCACTGGGGTACCAGAAGAAGAGAAAGCAAGAGATGGAAAATCTATTTGAAGAAACAATGACTGAAAATGTCCCTAACCTGGTGAAGGAAAAAGACATACAAGTCTAGGAAGCCAGAGAGTCCCAAACAAAAGGAACCCAAGAGGTTCAAACCAACACATCATAACTAAAATACCAAAGCTTAAAGACAAAGAGAGAATCTTAAAGATAGTAGAGAAAAGCAGTTAAGTAACAGAGAGTTCCCATTAGTCTGTCAGCTGATTTCTCAAGAAACTGCAGGCCAGACAGATTTGGCATGAAATATTCAAACTTTCCAGACAGTGATGGAAAAGCAAACACTGACAACCAAGATTATTCTACCCAGCAAGGTTATCATTTATAATAGAACTGAAGGAAAGATAAAGAGTTTCTGTGACAAGGTGAAGCTAAAGGAGCTTATCACCACTAAGCCAACATTGTAAGGGATATTAAAGGTACTTCTCATTGTAGAAATGAAAAGATCAAACATATGAATAAGGAAATGTAGGATAAAAAAAATTTTCACTGACAAAAGCAAACAGTAAAAGCAGTGCATCAAGCAACTATAAAATTACTACAAGGTTAAAAGGCAAAAGTAGGACCATCATGTGTAATAATAAATTAAGGGACACACATAAACACAAAAAAATTAAAAAATGACAAAAATGTGGATGGGAAAAGTAAAAATTTTAGTGTTTTTACAATGTGTTTGAACTTAAGCAATCATCAACTTACATTAGACTGCTATAAGCATAGCTTGGTATATAGGAAACACAAGGTAAACACAAAACAAAAATCTACAAGATATATACAAGAAATAAGGAGAATGGCATCCAAACACAACATTATGGAAAGTTATCAACATACAAGAGAGCAAGAGAATAAGACATAGGGAACTACAAAACACTCAGGAAAAAAAGTTAATAAAATGGCAATAACTATGTGTCTGTTAACAATTACTTTAAATGTCAATGGACTAAATGCTCCAATCAAATGACAAATGGTTGGTGAATTGATAAAAAACATGCTAACTGTAAGAGAACCACTTCAAACATCTATGTACCCAATGTAGGAGCATCTAAACATATAAAGCAAATGCTGATAGACACATAGGGAGAAAATGACATAATACCATTATAGTAGATGACTTTAACATCCCACTGTCATTAACAGATTATCCAGAGAGAAAATGAACAAGGACACAGTGGTCTTAAATGACACATTAGACCAGATGGACCTAATTGGTATTCTTAGGACATTTCACCCCCAAAGCAGCAGAATATACATTCTTTTTTTTTTTTTTTTTTTTTTTTGTGGGTAGTCCCCTGGCTGGGAATTGAACCCAGGCCGCAGCGTTGACAGTGCCAGCGCTGAAGCCTTAAGTCACTACACCACCAGGGAACTCCCATTCTTTTTTTTTTTTTAATTCATTTTTATTGTTAGACTTGTTGGGGTGACATCTGTTAGCAAGGATTACATAAGTTTCAGGAATACAATTCTACAGTGCATTGTCAACTTGTTGTATAATAAATTCACCACCTAATGTGACTTCTCTTTCCATCACCTTATATTTAGCTTCCCCTCCCTCCTCTCCCACCCCCTCCCCCAGAATATACATTCTTTTCAAGTGCACATGGGACATTTTCTAGGTCAGACCGCATGTTAGGACACAAAACAATCTCAATGCATTTAAGAAAATTGAAATCATATCACCACTTCTCTGATCACAATGGTATGAAACTAAAAATTACAAAACAAAACAAAAAACACATGGAGACTAAATAATATGCTACTAAACAATGAATGGGTTAAAGATAAGATCAAGGAAGAAATCAAGACAGCTTCAGGAAAATGAAAATGACACAGTCTGAGACATAACCAAAGTAATTCTAAGAGAGAAATTCATACCAATACAACCCTACTTCAAGAAACAAGAAAATTCTCGGAAGGGACTGCGACATGAGCACGTGAGGGTCCTGTGGTGATTGAAGAACGGCGTCTGAAGCCAAAGTGGAGATTCCCTGGTGGCATGAAACACTGGAGACAAACGGATCACCCTATCAAATAATGTTGGAAGACTATCTAGCCCATGGTCAAAGACAGAAAAAGTTTGCATCTTAAGTAAGATCACTCTGCCTGGTATTTGGAAGACTGGATCAAAATGAGAGACTAAAGGCTGTTTAACTTACTCAGCTTCCCCAGTGAACTGCAGGAAGCAGAGAGACCATGAACTGCTGTGCCTGCTTCCAAACACTGCTTGAGACCAGAGATATGGTTTAAACACCTTCCCTCTCTCCCAAATCTTGCCCCCCAGGGCCACCTAGTGTCTGCTCTACAGCAAGACAGCAAAAAAATACAAATCAGAGAAATAAAGTGATCTCCTAGGCTCTACTGAAAATAAAGCCCTTATGCCAGGGAATAAGAACACAATAGACCATATGAATACCTTAGGATTTAAAGCCTCTCAGAAAGATGAAAAATCTCCAGAAAAGGATCTTACAGATCTAGAAATTTATGAACTGACAGAGAATTTAAAACAGCCGTTCTAAAGACTCTCAGAGGAATGAAAACATACTGTCAAAACATCATAGCTGAGATTAATGATACCCAAAAGGAAATCCATGAACAAAATGGACAGTTTAACAAAGAAATTCAAACTGTAAGGAAGAACGAGATAAATAATACAATAAGAGAAGTGAGAAATGAAATAACTGCCAGAGAAAACAGGGCCAACCAGATGGAGGACAGAATTAGTAATATTGAAGATTGGAATATGGAAACATCTGAGAAAGAGGAAGATAAGAAATACAGAACCAAAAGGATTGAAAGAACTCTGCAAGAACTATCTGACTCCATGAGACAAAACAACATCAGGATAACAGGACTGGAAGAAGGAACAGAGCACTCTACAGAGAGTATACTCAAACAAATAGTAGACAAGAACTTTCCAAACTATGGAAAGGTCTGGAACCCCAAATTCAAGAAGAAAATAGGTCCCCTAGATACCTGGACCCTAGCAGATCTTCTCCAAGACACATAGTCCTGAAGATGTCAAAAATCAAAGATAAAGAGACAATTCTCAAGGCAGCCAGGGGAAAAAAGAACTATAACCTTTAGAGGTAAACCCATCAGGCTGAACATCAGACTTCTCAGCAGAAACTCTGCAAGCCAGGAGGGAGTGGAATCCAATATTCAAAATATTAGAGAACGTCCAGCCAAGAATAAATTATCCAGCAAAATTATCCTTCAGATATGAAAGAGAAATAAAGACCTTCTCAGACACACAGAAGCTGAGGGAATTTGCCAGCATGAGGCTGGCACTTCAAGAAATACTGAAGGAGGCTCTTCGACCTGAAACAAAAACATCAGGACAAATGGAATAGAGGCAACAAGAGAGAAACAAAACAACAACAAAAAAGTAATGGCCACAGGAAATCCTCACATATTGATCATCACTCTAAATGTTAATGGACTGAACTCACAAAAAAAAAAAAAAAAAAAAAAAAAAAAAAAAAAAAAAAAAAAAAAAAAAAAAAAAAAAAAAAAAAAAAAAAAAAAAAAAAAGACACAGACTAGCAGACTGGATTAAAAAACCCCATCCACATGCTGTCTCCAGGAGACACACCTCAGCCGTGAGAACAAACACAGATTCAGTGAAAGGATGGAAAACAATATTCCAAGCAGATGGTAACCAGAGAAAAGCAGCAGTTGCAATACTGATATCTGATGAAACAAACTTCAGGTTAAAAACCCTTTAAGACACTTTTTTGGAAAAACTCTTTGACCTTTATCTTCCTCCTTAACTTAAGTGACACTCTTTCACCAGGTGGGCTCCTACGGCCCTTTGCATGTAACGCTATCACAAGAGGAATCATTTTATACTGTGACTGTCTGTTTACGTATCAGTCTCTGTCACTGTCCCTAGAAATGAACTCCTTGAGGGTTGTGATACTGTATATTTCTTTTGTATCCTCACCCCTAGCATGATAACTGGTTTATGATAGATCCTTAGTAAATGTTACTGATAATTGACAAAAAAACCAAAACATTTTTTGAAGTTGTTTTATTATTATTATTATTATTGTTTTCATAAAGTTCAAAAGTTCCTGAAAACCTTCTCTCCATGTTTATGCTATTAGTCTGCCTTTGTTGAAATTTTAAGGAGAAGTAGGGAGGTACAATAGAATACCTAGTACACTTGTAATTAGAACTCAGTGTGGGTCTTAATTTTGCTACTTATTTTATACATGTTTGGGGATAAGCTGTCTAGCCTCTTTACAATAAAATTTATTCATCTACAAAAAAACAAAATTCTCAAACTAAGCACACACCTAAAGGAACCAGAAAAAGAAAAACAAACAAAGTCCAAAATGAGTGGAAGGACAGAAATAATCAAAGATCAGAGCAAAAATAAACTAAATAGTGTCTAAAAAAACAATAAAAAAGGTCAAAGTAACCAAAAGCTGGTTCTTTGAAAGATATACAAAATGGATAAAACTTTATCCAGGAGTTCCCTGGTGGTGTAGTGGCTAAGGCTTCGGTGCTGTCAACACTGCAGCCTGGGTTCGATTCCCAGGGAGGGAACTACCCACATAAAAAAATAAAATAAAATAAACTTTATACAGACTCATCAAGAAAAACAGAGACAGGGCCCCCAAAATGAGAAATGACAGAAAAGTGACAACCGACACCACAGCAAAACAAAAGGATTATAAGAAAAAACCACAAACAATTACAAGCTGACAAACTGGACATTCTGAAAGAAATGGACAAATTCCTAGAAACATACATTTTTCTGAGGCTGAATTAGACAGAAATGGAAAATCTGAATATACCAATAACTACTAAAGAAACTGAATCAGTAATCAAAGAACTCCCAACTAACAGAAGCCCTGTCATAGATGGCTTCACAGGTGAATTTTACCAAACATTCAAAGAAAAGTTAATACCTATTATTCTCAAACTATTCCAAAAAACTGAAGAGGAGGGAAGTCTCCCCAACTCATCTTACAAGGCCACTATCACCCTGATACCATAAACAGACACCACAGGAAAAAAAAAAAAAACTTGTGCCAGTATCCCTGATGAACATAGATGCAAATTTCCTCAAACAAAATATCAGCAAACCAAATTCCGCAATACATTAAAAAAATCATACAACATGATCAAGAGCGATTTATTCCTGGGATGTAAAGTTGGTTTAATATCTGCAAAGCAATTAACCTGATACACCCCATAAACAAAACAAAGTATTAAAATCATATGACCATATCAATAGATGCAGAAAAGGTATGTGACACAATTCAACATCCATCTATAGTAAAAACTCCCAACACAGTGGGGACAGAGGGAGGGAACATACCTCAACATGATAAAGGTCAATTATGACAAACGCACAGCTAACATGATACTCAATGGTGAAAAGCTGAAAGCTTTTTTTGTGTGTGTGTGTGGGGGTTAGTTTTCTAGCTGGGAACTGAACCCAGGCCACAGCTTTGAGAGTGCTGAAGCCACTACACCACCAGGGAACCCCCAGCTTTTTTTTTTTTTTTAAATCAGGAACAAGAAAAGGATGTTCGCTTTCATCATTTTTATTCAATGTGGTATTGTTATCCTAGCAACAAAAATCAGAAAAGAAAAATAATGGGCATCCAAATTGGAAAGGAAGAAATAAAACTGTCATTATTAGCAGATGACAGGATATGAGAATGCTAGAGATTCCACCAAAAAAACCTATTAGAACTAATAAATGAATTCAATACAGCAACAGGATACAAAATTAACATTCAGGAATCAGTTGCAATTTTATATACCAATAGTAAACTATCAGAAAAGAAATTAAGAAAACAATCCCATTTACAATTGCATCAAAATAATAAAATTCCTAGGAATAAATTTAACCAAGGAGGTAAAAAGATCTGTACTCAGAAAACTGTAAGACAATGAAGAACCTGAAGAAGATACAAATATAAATAAAAGCATATACCATGTTCATGAATAGGAAGAACTAACATTGTTAAAAAGTCCATACTTGTCAAAGTAATCTACAAACTCAATGCAATTCCTCTACCAAAATACCAATGACATTTTTCACAGAACTAAAATAAATAATCCTAAAATTTATATGAAACTACAAAAGACCCAGAAATCTTGAGAAAGAAGAATAAAGTTGAAGGTATCAAAATACCTGATATGAAACTATAAAAGGCAATGTTAATCAAAACAGCATGATAAATATATGGTGATGGAAAGAGAATTCACTGGGTGGTTAACATATAATGCAACAAGTAGATGATGCATTGTAGAATTGTACACCTAGAACCTATGTAATTCTTGCTAACCAATGTCACCCCAGTAAGTCTAACAGTAAAATTTAAAAAAAGAAAAAAGAAAAGAAAACCGGCAGAGAACAGAGAGCGCAGAAATAAACCCTGTATGGTCAATTAACCTATGACAAAGGAGGCAAGAATATACAGCAGGGTAAAGATAGTCTCCTCAATAAATGGTATTGGGAAAACTGGATAACAATGCAAAAGAATAAACTGGATCACTTTCTTACACCATATACAAATAAATTAAAAATGAATTGAAAACTTGAATGTAATACCCAAAACATAAGACTCCTAGGAGACAACGTAGGCAGTAGTAAACTCCATGACATCGGTCTTAGTAATATGTTTTTGGAACACACACGTATATAAGGAACTCATACAACTCAACACCAAAACAATCAATCTGATTTAAAAATGGGCAGGAACCTGAATAGACATTTCTCCAAAGAGATGGCCAATAAACATATGAAAAGATGCTCAATGTCACTAATCATCAGGGAAATGCAATTGAAACCATAATGAGACATCACCTCATACCTGTGAGAATGGCTATTGTCAATAAAGCAGCAAATAAGTGCTGGCAAGGATGTGGAGAAAAGGGAACCCTTATGTATTGTTGGTGGGACTATGAAGTGGTGCAGCCACTGTGGAAAAAACAGTATGGAGCTTCTTCAAAAAATTAAAAACAGGACTACCATATAACCCAGCAATTCTACTTCTGGGTATTTATCTGAAGAAATCCAAAACACCAATTCAAACAGAAATACACACCTCTATGTTTATTGCAGCATTATTTACAATAGCCAAGATGAGACAACCTAAGCATCCATCAACGGATGAATAGATAAAGAGGATGTGGTACATAAAGACAATGGAATATTATTCTGCTATAAAAAAGAATGAAATCTTGCCATTTACAGCAACATGGATGGACCTAGAGTCAGATAAAAGACAAATACCATATAATCTCGCTTATTTGTGGAATCTAAAGAACAAAATAAATGAACAAACAAAACAGAAACAAACTCATAGATACAGGGAATAAACTGATGGTTGCCAGATAGAAGGGAGTTGCAGGGATGGATGAAAAAGATGAAGGGATTAAGTAGTACAATTTGCCAGTTATAAAAATAGTCATGGGATGTAAAGTACAGCACAGAAATACAGTCAACAATACTGTAATAACTGTGTATGGTGTCAGATGGGTACTAGACTTATGAGACTAAATAAATGTATACACATTTTAAGAAAGGAAAAGCTATTAAAATTGTAGTAATATATACTATATCATATAATATATGATAACAAAGATGAAATCAAGTCACATTTGACTTCTGCCATTACAAGAGGTGCTCAAAGTGGTTACTGTCAGCATTTAGGTAAGAGATAACATCTCTTAAAATGTGTATACATTTTTTTGGCACCCCATTATACTTCTACACTTGAAACTAATGTAATATTGTACGTCAAAAAAATTGTAGTTTGGAGTTCCCTGGTGGTGTAGTGGCTTAGGCTTCGGCGCTGTCAGTGCTGTGGCCTGGGTTCGATTCCCAGCCAGGGAGCTACCCACATACCAAAAAAGCAAAAAAAAAAAAAAAAAAATTGTAATTTTTTTGCTTTTTGCCTGACAAAAAGCAAATAGGGGCAATATTACATTTTTTTAGTGAAAAGAAAGTCAGTAAAGTACTGAGAGCCAAAAAAGAGAAAGATTTAAGTGGATGCAAAAAAGGAAAGGAAAGGATCAGAGTCTATTCTAGGTTTAGCAGCAGCAAAATCAAAGCAAGCATAATACCACAGGATGAAGCCAGCTGAGAAAGAACTGAAGACGTCAAAGACAAAGAAATAACATAATTCATGTAAAACAAATTTTTTTGGTTGGTTCCCTGACCGGCAAGCGAACCCAGGCCGCGGCGGTGAGAGAGCCGAAAACTAGCCAAACCAGGGAACCCCCCAAATTATATTTTTAAAAAATAAAATGACTAATATTCTTGCTAAGAAGAATAAGTTTTGCTGAACAATCTCAATACTGGGGATAGTTATGCTCGGATCTGCCTACACCAACAAGGGCAAGAGGACAGCTGTAACTCCCTGAATTGTTCCTCTGTATGGTATAGCGTTATGTACAAATGCGCTGCTGGGACCAAGGCACACTGGGCGAGTACAGATGGGTTAAGAGACTATTTCCCACACCTGCCTCAGCATAAGAGCCATCTGGGACACTTCTTTAAAAATAAAAAAATTCCCAGGCTCCCTCTCTGGAGATGATGAACCTTCTCTGCTGGTCAGGGTGCTATATTTTTCAAGTGCACCAGGTTCAGGCAAGTTTAAGAAATTATAAATCCCTAGCACTGGAAGTGTGCGCTTGGGCCCGCTCCCACCACCACCACCACTTAAGCATCACCGTACGTCAGGCTTATACACATAGGCAAAACGGATCTGAAGGTTCCTGAATCAAATCTGAGTGTCATTCACATCAGACCTAAGGGGACAAACATTAAGAAGAAAGCTCACTGCCCTAGCCTAGATTTTTCCAGGTAACTTCACTTCGACTCTACAGCACTCGTACTAGTT
>PVJL010020065.1:0-12728 GCA_004026885.1 Lyroderma lyra
TAAACAGCTGAGAAACTCATAACTGTCATATTTAAAAAAGTAAATAACACTTATTAGAAATTGGCTCTGTACCGATCATGGTGTGAAAGCTTTCATACACAGAACCTCATTAACTTGACAAAAACCCTAGCAGGTGGATTAATGATCTCTAATATACCAATCACAAACAAAGACATTGTGGGATCACAAACAGAGACATAGGTCTGTAAAGTTGTTACCTGCTTAGTGCTATTTATTCTGAATGTCTTCGCTCCCATGTGAATTCACTAAATGTACTGAAGAGATGAACAGCTGACTAGCTCAGACCCATCATCAACGCAGGTGTGTTCGACCTTGGTGAGATGCATGTTTCCTTTTATGTCTATTTCCTTTCTGAAAAAGTCTGAGCTCAGGTAGAGACTTTGGAAAGTAAAGTTAAGTGTTTCCAGAATCACTGATGTCACCTTACAGTTGAAAGTGAGGTATGACCCCTAGGGTGGGGGAGCCCTTTCTCTCTCCCATCCCCCACTGTGGAAATGCCATCATCCTGTGGTGACCCACGGCTCTTCCTGGGCTGGAAGGAGGCCCCTGACTCCTGGGGCAGAGGGTACCAAGCCCTTCTCACTCTGCTAGTGGTAGAGCCTGGGACTGAGCAGGTGGGCAAGCCCCTCCCAGGAGAGGAGCTATATCAGACCACGCCCTCAAGTCCTCCCAGCCTTTGACAGCTTGGCTCCAAAAATGCCTCAGCTAGGGGGCTGGAGGGTGGGAATGGACTCCAATTTAATGCCCAAGGGCCGAGGTAGAGGATGAGAACCAGTTGGGAGGAGCCAAGATGCAGGTGGGTGGTAATTGGACAGCCAGAGGAGCAGTTTTGCCAACTTCGGACCTGGTCATGGTCACTGCTGCCAGTTTAGCTTGCTCAGACCGCTCTGTGTGCTCTTGCGTGTCCTCGTGTAATCCAGTACAACCCCACCTGGTGCCGGCAAGGTACACCTGGAACAGGCTGTGAGATCACCTTGCCTTTGCTTGACCTTTTCAGAGGAGCCTAACCCTGTTTCTGGTGGCACCACTATGCTGAGGGGTTCAGGTGACCTCAGGAGCCTTCAGGAGGATTCATGCAGGGACCAATGTGGAAGCAAAAGGTGAGGAGTGTGGCCCAGGGAGACCGCTGAGGCCCCAGCGGGGTTGTCGGTCTTCAGGGTACCCACCAGAAGAAGAGGTTGGAATGGAAAATCTTGGCTTATTGTTTCTGTTTTTGGTGTACGATAGTGAGGCAGGAGTACTGGGTGTAGGTGCATCTGTTTCTTGCTTCCTATTATCAAGAAATAAAGATTGGTGTTCCCTGGTGGTATAGTGGCTAGGCTTCCACGCTCGCAATGCCACGATCTGGGTTTGATTCCCAGTCAGGGACCTACAGAAAAAAAAAGAAAAGAAAAAAAGAGAAAGATTTAGGCCTATTAGTGTACCTGTAAAGGCAAATTGCCTCTACCTGATATCCAGCCAGCACTTCTTCAGACTAATTGCTGATCCATGGAGTTCTCCCTGAACCGTGGGTCTGAGCTCCTCTAATGAATGGAAGCAGTAGGTGAGATGAGGCCTGTGAAGATCATAAACAGGGTTTATCTCCAAGTAAGTCAGCACCAAAGGTTCGGATTCTCATTTTAACGCGGAACAAAACATGCTGCTCTCTGCTGTCCTCTAGCGGTCGTTTTAGGAATAACACCTGTGTGCGCGTCACTTGGAAAAGCTCTTCTCTGAGGTTTTCTGGTGTCTTTGGGAACAACACCTGCTTGTGTGTCACCTGGAAAAGCTCTTCTCTGCCATTATCTGGTGTCACCTGGAAATGTTACAGTTCTCTGGTCCTACCTGTGTCAGTTTTATAGCATGATTTTTTTATACACACTTGAATTGCCCATGTCACCACCATTATCAACTACAATTAAAAGGGGGATAATTTTTTTTAAGTGGGAAATTTTTATAAATTACACATAAACAGTTTATACACATGGGTCATTCTTCTTTCTTTCTTTTTCTTTTTTTGTTATGTGGGTAGTTCCCTGGCAGGGAATTGAGCCCAGGCTGCAGCATTGACAGCGCTGAAGCCTTAGCCACTACACCACCAGGGAACTCCATTATTCTTCTTTAATAATAAAGAAGGAATGAAAACAAGATGAGAAGGCACCCTGGACAATTGATGTTTTCCCTATAAAATAGTTAGCTAAGATTTTTGACACCTGTCATTGGGAGCAAATTAGATGCCAATTGTGGTTTTGCCTGTGGGTTTGTTGTAACATAACTAGTGATCTATGAATACATAGCTGGTTTGTGACTAAGTCTTGAGGCTTTAATTTTTATGGTTAATTGGCTTAATTACTACCTTTAGGAAACAATCCAGAATCATACTTATACTGTAAATTATATTTTAATTTTATTTAAATGTATTTAGATATAGTATTATGAGGGTTGACTCATTTAAAAGAAAACTCATTGTTTCTTCCTTTTTAATAACCTACTTAGAATTTATTCCTATGGAGTCTGTTAACAGTATCCCGATAGAAAGTACTGTTTGCTGGTGGGTGAGGAGATGGTTTTATTTTTGTTTCTTTTTGTGAGAAGACAAATTCTACGTATAGTTTATTTCACTATTTTCTCTTTGAAATAAATCAACCAGTTTCAGGTTTGATTCTTATACCTTTTCCTCTTAGAAATAATCTGTTCAACACAGTAGTTTGTTCTCGTTCTCTCTCTCGCTCTCACTCTCGCTCTGTGTGTGTGTATGAGGGTTTGTAAAGATTAAAGATATTGAAATATTTAAACAGGCTTTATGTTGAAAGAGTTTTGCCAACTTTGATTGCTTCTCTTTTACTCGCTTGTACTGTCTAATATTCATTGTGTTTCACTGAAAACTGCTGTGTGAAGGCTGTCAGCTCTTCATTTTCACTACCATAGAGAAAGACTGTAGGACAAGCTTGTCCAACATATGGCCCAGGATGGCTTTAAATGTGGCCCAAGCCAAATTTGTGGCTTTCTAAAATATCATGAAATTTATGCCTGGACTTTTTGGTGTTTTTTTTAGTTCATCAGCTATTGTTAGTGTTAGTATATTTTGTGAGTGGCCCACGAATATTTTTCCAATGTCACTCAGGGAAGTCCAAACGTTGAACACCCCTGCTTTAGAAAGTATTAACACCACCAGAAATATTTACTGTTTGTCCCATTCTCCCCTGCTCCCTTTCCCCTATACATAAAGGACCACTGTCCTTTCTCTTGAGTTTTATGAAGTTCTTCTGGCTAGTCTCTTTGTCAGGACTCCTGGTTTCTTGTCTTTTTTTCTGTGATGATGGGATTTGCCTTCACAGAAACTAAGGCCTCATGTCACATGTGGCACAACACTGCTGCTGATACTCTTACTGTCAGTGGGTGGTGGTGCATTGGACATAGGTGTTCCTAACCTTGGTGAGATGTATGTGTGTGTGTGTGTGTGTGTGTGTGTGTGTGTGTGTGTGTGTTTAAATATATCCATCTGTTTTCTAATAATAAACATCTGTGCTTAGGTAGAGACTTAGGCGAGTAAAGTTAAAAGATTTCAAAAAGGCTGATGTCATTTAACTTTTGAAAGTGAGACACCAGCCCAGGGGTGGGGGGAGCCCTCACTGTTGTTATTTCCAAATCTGGGGTCCAGCCTCATGTGAGAGTCACCATGATGTCTCTCTGTGGCTTGTGGTGGCCTCTATTCTGAGGGAACATGGTTTACCTCAGTATTCTCACTGGAGGCCCTAAAGCTTCTGAGACAATGTGGGGACTCCTTCTGCACCTGCTATACCCCAGCATCTCTTCAGGAGTAGAGAACAAGGGAGGAACAGGAAAGGTGAACCTGCCTGTGAGTGAACGCTGATGAGGGGATGGGGCAGGGGTCTCTGACTCCCAGGACCCAGCAGAAGAAGGGCCAGCTGTAGAAAGTCATTAGCTTTCTTTGTGGCATAAGGTAATGTTTAGTGCCCTTATTTTGTGTGTTCCTGCCAGTGTTCCCAGAGTCATTTATACAGGTTCAATTTTGGTATCATTCTGCTTCTCTGATAAGTATTTGGTTTTATGCCTGTGTTACCCTGTATTCGTTACTATAGTTTTTTTGTGGTCAAGTGATGTGGAAAAGTGGGATTAAATATCCCACTGTATCTATCACCTCCTAGGTCATCCATGTCTCACAAGGCACAGTGGCTACTCATCCAACCTTCCCCCAGCACCTCTAGGTGACATGCAGACTGCTGCAGGGACATTAGCTCTTCCACTCTGCGTGAACTGGCATTGTACAAGGCTTGGCCTCGATACCTAATGCTGATGTTTTTTCTGCTTCTCTGGTGTGGTATTAACATGGATGTTTAGAATTGTAATTTACATTCCAGTAGTTTCAGAGATCCATAAAATGTTCAGTAGCAGTACAGATGATCTGTCTCTGTACTTGGGTTCCACAGCTGCCATTGCTTTCCCATATTGGCATTTCTCATGCACCACCACCTGTGTTTCATCCGAATAGTCCATAGATGAGGACGTCATTGTGGTTTACACATGACAGTCCAATCCGCAGACCCATTTCATCTCCCACCTCCGGTCCAAACTGCATAAAATGTCTCCTCCTATTCCAATCTGTCTCTAGGTCACGTACAGTCTCTAGGGCATGTACAGTCTCTAGGTCACATACATTCTCTAGGTCATGTAAAATCTCTAGGTCAAGTACAATCTCTTGCCTCCTTCCTCAACAGTCTCTCTACATCCACACAGCCTCTCCCAAATCCCTTCTTCAATTAGCAGCCCGGCTGATGTTAAACCTTAAAACCATTGATTAGTACTCACAAAGGCGCCAGCTGCTATCTTCAATAAAACAGCTAACAAACAACATGTTTATGTGAAAATGCTTCTGTTCTCATCTAGAAATTTGTCCCAAGACTTTTCTTGGTAAATCTGCAAAATCTCCAGCAGTGTCCCCATACAACTGTCTTCACCATACATGGCACAAGCACTTTTCTCAAACTGGAACAGAACAGAATGAGTTTAAAAGTTATAAATGACACATATTCTTAGAAATGACCCAACCAAAACACAGCTCAGAGCCAAAGTTCTGGACCAGCTGGAGCAAGTGTGACAACTTAACAGTGACTGTGACTGCTGCCCCATCACTGCTGAGTTCATCTACAGACCCATCTGTATTTTAATTAGAAAAGAGCCACAAAAAGTGAATCAAACCCACAGTCTCTGAAAGTGAACACCCTGAAGTCAATGAAGTAAGCTTAAAGGTAAGGCCATTTTAGTGAGAACTGTCAGAAAAAAGATGACTTGTGTGTGACAGTTAATCACAGCATCAGATAATGATAAAGCCGGTGCAGTTACCCTGTCATGTGACGGAAAAGTTAGGTGCTTTAAAACACATTTGATACGGGTGAGTCTTAAATATAATTTTCACTCCTCAGTTCCCAATTGAATCAGTGCATTCACGTGAAATTTGCATGGTAACAAATAATGCTAACAACAGGGAAGATAGAAATAGATTCACAGTGAACAGGTATCTGGCTGGCACTTTTGTGTAATCAAGCACATTTTGTTCACTCATTTCATCCTCATCATAACCAATGAGGTAGGTATTATTACTACACCATTACACAGTACTGGGAAATGAAGCACAGAGAGGCTAAGTAACCTGTAGGAAGCTGCAAAGCTGGGATTTCTCCCAGGTAGTTGTGGAATCAGAGCCTGGGTTCTTAACCACCACTCAGTAAGAATATATGGGGTGAAGTGCTCTAGGTTGTGGCTGAGCAGCCAGGTTGGGAAGAGAAATCTGTCATCTCAGTGCCATTGACTGCATGCATCATAGTTTAGTATAGGTCTAGACTACCAGTCCAAAGACAAAGATTTAAATTCCAGGTGAACAAGTATTACAGTGTAACTAAGTTACAGAGGTCTTTATTACATTTGGCCAGACATGTATCCAGAAGGTTCTATCATTTTGAGATACTACAGTGGACAACGTAACCAGCTTTAGAGGCAGAAATGGATTCAAATTCAGCTCTGCTTCTTATCACATTTGAGCCCTCAGGTGAGGAACTTAGCTTATGTAAAAAGTATTCTCTCTCTATAAAATGGGGAAAACAGTAAGAAGAAGTACTTCAGAGGTAGTTCTCAATACATAAGTACTCAGTAAATGCTAGCAATCACTGTTATTAATATTAGAAAGATAAAGGAAATAAAATCATAAAAAATAATGTTTGTATGAACTATTGTGTTAACAGATGAAAAAAAAAATTTTTTTTTGCCCAATACTCTAGCACACAGATGTATTTTCACTTGGGATCTAAGTTCCAGTGATGAGCAAACAAAAAGCTGACTGGCTGAGTCAGACCTACTGAGCAGTGAACACTTCAGCATTAAAATGGAAGACTACCTTGGCGACATTAAGCAAGACCTGGACAGTGTATGTGATGATTTCCATGCAAGGGATGCTACGATTGCAACTTCAGATAAGAACAAATATTTTAGAAGTTGCTCCGCTCTGGGCCACATTCTCACAACAAAGTGGCGACAATCTAGTAACTTCTTCTGAGAAAAAAAGAGAAAATCACAGCCACAAAATGAATTGTATTGTATTATTATAATATTCTCTGTACTCAGAAGTAAAAATGCATTTCTAATGTGTACAAGATATTGCTAAAAACTAACTGAGGTGCTTCAAAGCCTCAGGAATCGCAGAAAGGTGCTTACATGTTAGAAGTTGGCCAAGTGCATGGGCAGTTCCTTTGTAGAGTTTGTGTTTTTCTCGAACCACCCCATTAATAATTTCAAGACGTCTTCATATAGCTTTAATTTCTGTACAGTCGTTTTTCTTCCTCAAGGAATAGCCTCCCCAGAAAGCCTTAAAGATGTAAAACATAGTAATTTCAGATTACAACAAATGATATTTAAAACTTCTATCTACATGTATTTCTACAAAGTATTTACTAAATTTATATGATGCAATCTGATACTCTGCAACTAAAAACTCATTTCTGATTCTAAGAAATAGCAAAATCAATTTTCTATAAAGAAATAGATACACTA
The DNA here is from genome assembly GCA_004026885.1 of Lyroderma lyra. NCBI lineage: Eukaryota > Metazoa > Chordata > Mammalia > Chiroptera > Megadermatidae > Lyroderma > Lyroderma lyra. The sequence goes on from PVJL010020065.1 coordinate 7,066, forward strand.
TTCCTATATATAAACTGAAGTTCCTTCATTGATCAAACATATTTAACTCTATTCAAATGCTAACATACTTGGGCATAAACTTCCTCCAGGGAATTGAAAAGAAGTTTTAGCAATGAAATATGTTAGTATTGTATTTGTGAATTATCCTACTGGCTAATTGCAGCGTTTTAAATGGTATGTGCCTGTGATTTTAATATGATATCTAGCATCTAAATTGCAAACCAAAGACTTAAACTAAAATCATAATATATTCAGTTGCCTTAATTTTAATGATCCCATTATTAAATTTTTCCTGTTTTTTACGGAGGAGACAATGGCGTATTGCTTCCTGTATTACTGATGCAGCCCTATTTCGCTGCTTCTTCCTTTCCTGAACTTGATGCTGAATTTTTAGGATGCTGTGACATATATGCATAAACCTCTTTAGCTGTAATCTTGCTCAAAACCATCTGTGTTTGAAGCATATAAGGATTTCTTTGTACTTCAGGTCATACACACATGAAAGGAATATACAGAACATTTCATTTCTGACAGAACATTGAAGAGCATCATTCAGCCCTTCCCCGCCATGTTGCTCCTCCTCTCCACATGGGGTGCCTATGCACTATGCTTAACCCTGGACAACAGAACCTCCATTTCCCAGTTTATATAACTTCTGTCAAGCTGCGTGTGTCATTCTGCAGTTACTTTCTTCTCTCAGTTTTGTAAGTGTAAATATACTATCAAGTACAAACAGGTTTATATCCAGAATACAGAAAACACTCCTGTAAAGCAGAAAAAAAATACCCACATGAAAAATGGGCAAAATACATGACAAAAAAATAGTTGAAGCACACAACACAGGATTACTAATTGGAATAACTAACACAAATGAAAACTTTTTACAATTGCTAGGCTAGCCATCAAGGGAAGTCCAAACCAAACATGAGATAAAATTTGCTATTCATTAAAATGGTAAAAATTGGAAAACCTCCTAATGCCACGTATTAGCAAGAATGGGCCCCCTCCGACTTTGCGGGTAGGAGCATGAATGACAGCAGTGACTCCAGAGAGTAACTCACAGCTTTATACCTGTGTCATGAACATCAATGCATCCCTCACCTTCAATCGTCCCAACAGCTGTGCAGCCAAAGAGTCCCTTTCTGTGACCTACCATAAGGAATATTGGAATGATTTCCTAAATACCCAATACTTGTCACAAAAACCTACCATCCTGTTCACTGCAGGGAGAAGTGAACCTGAATGCAGACAACCAACCTGATGTGCTCTGCGGCATGCTTCGAGGCTTGCCTCAGAGCTCTGTGACATCTGTACACTCTCTGGATCCCGACAGCACACAGATGAAACCAGGCCGCAGCCGTGAAGCACAGAAGCCAGACATGGGCTCTCTGCTTTGAGACCAAAAGGAGTGACACACCAATAACTACACGTGTGACTCTTAAGACCTCCAGTCATGGCTGACTTCTGTATATCCTCAATGTCAAATTATATGAAGTAGTGATAATTATCTTTTAATTATTACATTGTTTACATGTAATGCCCAGTGATTATATTCCTTTATTACAGACTATTTCCAATTTTGTAACCCATAGCTCAGAGAAAGAAAGAAAGATTATATAGGGACACCTTACTAAAGTAAAAAAGCACTTAATTTAACTGGACTACCCAATCATGGCTAAAGCTTTGAATGTGCGAGTTGTAATGACAAAAGTATATGAATATTAAACAGACAATATCTACATCATAATCATTGCTATTTATTAAATAGTTATGTACCAGGCAGAGTCTCAAGTGACTTCTAGAACCCCTTCACCCTCACATCCCTAGGAGGAAGGCACTGTGACTGTGCACATTTCACAAATGATGCAATCCAGGTCCAGAAAGCAGCAAGCATTTTGCCCAAGTCAGACTGCCAGTAGTTAGAACCCAGGCAATCTGACTCAAGAGTTCAGACTTTAAATATCTATGCCCCACAACCTGGCAGGAATTTGCCAATTGGAAAACACTGATAGGACAGAACAATCCCTGCATCTGGTGTTTTTCAGGGCAGAAAGGACAAGCTTTGTTTTAAAGCAGAAACCACTAAACATCAGAAACAGCTGGTTTTAAAAAATAAGAACACTGAACTTTGACTCTAAAACAGTAAATTCTAGAACAAAGAAAAAAACGTTTGTTCCACAAAATAAAAAGCAGTAAGTATTATGTAGACAGAAAAACATCCATGTTGCCATAGAAAGAAAAACAAGCCTTCACAGAAGGGGGGGGAGGGCAGGTCACAAGTCTCCCTGGGCCAGCGCTTACACCCCAGTGTGTGACCTAAGCTGACAGCCTCTTTCACAGCCTGTGAGTCATCATTTAAACAAGGAGACTCCCTCAGCTTTGCTGTCACAAGTTCTTCTCCAAGTTCTCTGGATTTGGGTGACAAAGATGGTAACACTACTCTGGCCAAGGCCCTGCAGAAAAGCTATGCGGAAAAACTCCTGAAACACTGTTCATAAAATTAAATGTGATTCTTGCCATTGAGCTACACTGGAGCAGCACCACCATGCCCACCACTCACTCTGGGAAAAAACAACCCGGAAGAGGCGTCTCACTTTTTTTTAATTTTTGCTGTAGACATTTCCAAAACGACACTATTTCACCAGAATAAACAGTGACCCTGACACTCTATGGAATCAGTTTCCCTGATACATTTGAAAACTAAAATGCATATTGTGTGATGGGAGGCAATAAAAATAAAAAAGTAAAAAATAAAAAATAGCTGCTCTAACCTAAGTGCTCCTGGCAATCATAACAACAGAGAATTAATTCTCGTGTCACCTAAATACGCTTTGAAAGTGACGTTTATTACTGCAGAATCGCCAGGGTCCGTGCACTCCGCAGGTCCATGACAAAGTGCTGCTAAGGATGGTCGCACATGCGCGTGGACCTGCTGCCGGCGCGCATGCCCCTTCCGTGGACCAGGGAGCAGGACTTTCCCAGAGCGAGCGGAAGGAACTGCCTGTGCTCCAAGGGCCTCCGGGCTGGGCCCCGCCACGACCCACCTGCAGCACGAAGGCACTGCGCTCGGCCAGCCGGGCAGCAGCCGAACCACGTCCGCTGCGGTGGGATTGTCCAGGGCAGCAGCTGTGGCCGCAGGCGCCCGGCGCGACACCCGGATGCAGAACATTCTGTTCGCGCAGAAGCGGGCAAGGGCACACGCCGGCAGGGCTGCCGCCTCGCCTTAGGCCACGAGCTCCCAGGTATTCACCGAGGCGCTTAGCTCCGCGGCGCTTCCATCCCTGCAGCCGCTTTCCCCATGCCGCGTCGCCAAGGCAGCCTGAGGCCCGCGCCCGCGCCTGCAGGAGGGGGCTGCGGATGTCGCGGAAGCGAATGCGCCTCTTCCTCTTCCAGTCGCCTACACCCCCTAAAAAAGAAATGATCCCCTAAGCTCGCAAGCCAAACACGACGAAGCTGCTGTGGCGTCTGCCTCAGCTTAAACTTCCCTCTTCCACCAACGGGCACTGCGCAGTACCACTCACCTTCCACAGAGCCAATCAGTGAGCAGAAGAGCCAATCAGTGACGCCAGCAGCAGCCAATGAGACGAAAGCGCTTCGTGCAAGCCCTAGCGGCGCCACTTTATGCTCTCCGCGCAGAGGGGTCCCCGGCTGGTCGTGTCCACAGCTGAAACCCATCCCGTAGAATTGAAAGAGGCCTTTTGATTTCATAAACAGGTTGCAGTTGAGGGAGGAGAGTGACAGCTCGGCCACGGTGTATGCAGCAATCGTTGTGGTTGCCAAGGGCAACCTTAGGTAAAACCATTAAGTAGGCGAACAAAATCAGCTTCAATCCTCCTCTCATTCCATATGCCCACCCAGAATTACATTCATTAGCTTTCCTTTCCGACTTCCCCAGAACAAATGGGAGAAAATGAAGATAACTAAACTTACAGTGTGTCAATGACTGACCATAACAGGGGCTCTGTACATTTACCCGCTGGTTCTTACCTCAGGATACTGGGACCCAACCTATTCATATATGAACAGATGCAAAGTGGGATCCCAGTGATTCATCTGATGGCTCTGATGGGCAAGCCCTTCTCCAATGGCATGGTTTTCATTGCAGGCATTGAACAATGGTGATTCTAGCTTGCATATTACTATTACTATGTGCCAGGGTTAAGCCCTTTACATATTTATCTCATCCCTGAGAGACAGGTACCATCACCTTATTTACTGAGGAACAATACACAGCACAAGAGCCAGCTAGGAAGTGGCAATGCCAGGGTACGTGCACAGGCAGCTTGACTCTGATCTTGCTTTTACCACTGTAGCACACTGCCTCCAAAGACAGTAGGAAACTTTAAAAATAATGTATGGGCATGGGCATGGGTCCTCAGACTATGCAGCAAGGAAGTCCCTGGGTGGAAAACTGAAATGAGGGTGAGACAGGAAATTGGATTCACTGACACCCAATTTGGCCTCCAGTTGAACTCTGTTTCCTTAGTAATATTTAATATTTAAACAGAATTGGTATAGAGGTTTTCTTTTAATCCTTTAGGATTGATACACAGTAAGAACACTACTACCACGTTTTTAAGCAAAAATGTTAGTGTGAATTACAATAATTTTCAAATACACTTAATTATCTTTATTATGTAACACTGTGAGTATTATTTTTCTAATAAACACAGCAAATATAAGCCCTCTTCAGCTTATGTCATGGAAATGCTTGTTCCAACTCATCACAGTGTAGCACATTTTGTTTACTAGTCACTATTAGTAAACTAGTCACTGGTTTTTAAGTTTCATATGTAAAATATTTTCAAATAATCTCTAGATTCTGAGAAATAAGTAAAATTTATGTACATGTGCACCAGAATACTTGGTTTTCATTTGTTTATAATCTTTGCACTCAATTTTAAAGGAGGCATATCCATGCTGTGACACTGTGTTCAAAAAAACCTATCTATGCTTGATGAGAATAAATACCTGTATTTTAAATATCAAAATAACACAAAGAAATAGTTTAATATTCAATACACTTTCTGTTCTTCACAGAAAACTGAATTTTCTATAAAGACATTGGTATTTAAGAAACATAAGAATGCCAAAATATTTAGAAAACTCATAAGATACTTTACCCAGGTGGCAAAATAACCATTTGATGTTTTAAATACTTTTTTGTAACTGCTTAACTGTGTCCTCAATGATTCAAAGCAAAACTTATGATTTGAATCTGAAAAGTAAGTTTAAAAGCATCTCCACATTAATTAATGTGTTATATCCACATAATTGGAACATTCATTACATTCTCTGGAGTAGCTGCACACTCACCTCTGCAGGCAGTTTTTGGCATCCATTCTCATCAACTGTGATCATTTTATCTGTAGGGATAAGAAGTGTCTGATTGTTGGAAGGAGGAGATTGGTAATGACACCACAGTGCACTGTCCAGCTCCCATGAGAGCAGGAACACCAAGCAGAGAGGCCGTTATCACCATAAGTGCACCTGCTCTTCAGCCAAAAAATGTTCTAGCATTTGCACCAGTAAAATTACACAAGCACTGAAATTACTTCTTTACCTAAGAATCTGGAAAAAAAAAGAGTAGGTCCACATTTGTATAACCTCTGTTCTCTGAATATAATTCTTAATTTCTCTTTATATAATGGCTGAAGAGGCTA
>PVJL010020066.1:0-12710 GCA_004026885.1 Lyroderma lyra
CTGTGGAATTGTATGCCTGAAACCTATGTAATTCTTGTTAACAGATGTCACCCCAAAAATTCTATCAATAAGGGGAGAAAGGGGAGGGGGTGGGAGAGGAGGGGGGAAGCTACATATAAGGTGATGGAAAGAGAAGTCACATTAGGTGGTGAACTTATTATACATCAAGTTGACAATGCACTGTAGAATTGTATGCCTGAAACCTATGTAATCCTTGCTAACAGATGTCACCCCAATAAAAAAAAGAAGCTGTGGTACATTTAAACAATGGAATATTACTTGGCCATAAAGAAGAACAAATCTTACCTTTTGCCACAACATGGATGGAACTAGAAGATATCAGGCTAAGAGAAATAAGTCAGACTGAGAAAGACAAATGCCATATGATCTCACTTATATGTGGAATCTAAAGAACAGAATAAATGAAAAATCAAAATAGAAAAAATATTTTTGGACACAGACAATAGTTCAGTAGTTGCCAGAGGGAAAAGTGAGAGAGGGTGCAAAAGGGGGAGGGGGATTCAAATATATGGGGATGAAGAAGAAATGACTTTGGGTGGTGAGAACACAATGCGACACGTAGACAATAAAGAATGGTATACCTGGAACATATATAATTTTACTAACCAATGCTGCCCCAATAAATTTAATAAAAATTGTTTAAATAAATAAAATATCTATTTGGCTAATGGGATAACAAAAAAGAATTACTGAAACTCACAAGCATAGGACAATGGAACAATATTTTAAACATGGCATTGTTATAATTGTAGGTTAGACAGCAAATAAAACAGGTAGAAATAATTTTGCAATACTGCAAAGATGGATATTAACTGCTGTCTAGTGAGGTGTAAGAAAGCAAAAATGCATCGCTGAACATTTTTTATTTTACAGATGTGTATAGGAAAAGTGTGCTCCATGGTGTTATTCACAAACAGAAAATACACTGCTCACACTTAGAGAAAATGAAATCAAACAGGATAAAACATGAGCAGAGAGAATTCAGACATGTCCCACAGGCATACCAGCTAGTGTAACTTGTGAAGAAGAGCAGTTCTCTAGCTAGAGATACTTTCCCTTCAACTGGGCAGATAGATCTGGTAAATGCATAAGCAATTACTGTATGTTTGACGCCAAAAGACCAAGAAGAAAATAAAAAAAAAAATGAGCACCACATCAGTACTATCCAAAAGTAAATTCTTTTGCTCTGCAATCATAGAGATGCAGTGATCATTTTAGAATTTGTGATGTCTTTTTAATAAATTTGGAAGCTATATGAGAGGAAGAAAATTATAACAACTTTATTATTATAAGGTAACTGATTTTGTCTCTTATTAATAATAGGATATGAACCTAAGTTTTCCATCATCTGTTTGTTTTCCATTTGAAAATTGAAATAAAAGAAAAATATTGGAAAAGGTTAGAAAACCATAAAGTGAAAAGACAAGCCACATACTGAAAGTAGATCTTTTCAATGTATATAACTGACAAAAGATTGGTATTTAGAATATATAAAGAACTCCTACAAGTGAATTAGAAAAACATAATTTGCTCAAAGGAAAAAGAGAAAAAATAAAAAGACACAATTCACAAAGAAAGAAATTCCAATGGCCAATAACTATTAGAAGATACACGATCCCATGAGTAACAAAATTGTATTTGTAAATTAGACCAGAAAACTTAGTAAGTCTAATAACACCAAATGGTGGTGAGAATATGAGGAAATAGGAGCAGCTAGAGTGAAAGTAAATACAATTACTTTGAAAAACAACCTGGAGTATCTAATAAATTTAAAGATAAAAACACAATTCTACTTCTAGGTATCTATCCTAGAAAACTCTTGTATACATATTCGAGGATATAAGCATAAAGAAGTTTATTGAAACCTTGTTAATGGTGGTAAAAAAATTAGTTAATTTCAATGTTCATAAGCAAAGATAATGGATAGTTAAACTGTGGTTTATTCGAGGAATGGCATATTCCACAGCAATAAATTGTCTAGACCTATCTGTATAAACATGGACAAATATTAAAAACAATGGCTGCTTAAAAAATCAATTTACAAAATCTGTACAATATTTATACAAATTTTAGGGGCAAATAAAGTTTTAGTAAATTTTAGTGATGGGTACTTACATACATGGTATGTGATACCCATCATAAATTTACATATGTAGTAAAATTATGAAAATATACACAAAAGGATACAAACCAAATCCAATTTCAGGAAAGTGGTTAACTGGGAAGAAAAGGAAGGGGTGGAGCCTTACACAGGTCTTTAACATTTTGTTTCTTTAAAAATAAAGAACACTATGAAACAAATGCAGTAAGATGTTTATAGAGGTTTAATATTGGTTCTGGGCACATACATGTATTTTATGCACATTTTGGGTATGTTTAAAAGATTTCATACAAAAAATAAAGTCAGTGTTTGTGTGTGTTGCTGTGTGCGTGTGCACGTGTATGTGTTTAGAAAAGACTAGGAACAGAAAATGGAGTGATGGAATGTTGCTGATTAGACAAAAATGACATCATCAGCTCTGTTCATCCAATGAAAATTTTTATCAGCTTGGCATAAAAGGGTACCTTATTCGGAGCAGTGAAATAAATGAAATGTTATCTCTACAGTATTTTTTAAGTGAAAGGCTTCAATGGTCATTTTGTCCAAAGGCATGGACAAAAAATCAAAACAAAAACAAATAAACAAACAAACAAAAATATATCCTTTTATATTAACCAGCCCACATCCCTCAAATGTAATCAGCCTCAATCCATTCTGTCAAGTGATTTGACTTTTTCTCTTTGGTACATCACAAGTGAACAAAGCACTGCTGATTTTAGTTCTGCTTATAGTAAACACTTAATGGCCTCAGAATGGAGTGACAGGAGTGGACAGAGTGTAGGATTGGAGCTTTTGAGAATTCAATCCCTAGCAAAGACTTCTTATAAATTGGACATGTGGCTTGACCTCTTTACACCTCTATTCTTCCATCTTTCAAATGAAGATAGATAATAATATTGACCATCAGACATTATTTTAAACTACGCTTATTTTCTTGAATGTCTACCATTAGATTAATGTTAGGTGCTACACAAGAATATCGTGATATTGATGTCATTGATGACATGAGACTCCCTTACAGGAAAGGTTTACTTCTATTAGTCCTTGTGGTACCCCAACCAAGTACACTCACTTGCGAGAGCATCAAGATTATCTATTTCATACTGAATATGACTTTAAGGTACTTATTAAATTCTCAGATTAACTGTCACCTAACTCTGAGCATCAGCTATTCATTTTGCAATGAGCCTTAATAATAAACATGGCAGAAATATGAGAAAAATTCAGATATTTATTAAGACTAACTCATTTAGTGCACATTTGCAGATAAATACACAAAAGGATAAAGAAGGGCTTAAACACTGTGCAAATCTTCCAATGCATGTGGCTCATTTCTGAAATGCTTTATGTTCCAAAAATTTGCTGATCTCTTCTCCTTAGGGTAACCAGATCATGCTTAAAATATATGCTAATGAATAGTGAACTGCTTACTGAACCACCTTTAAAAATGAGCTAAAAATTACCTGAAGATTATATATAGGAGGGCTGTCCAGAAAAAAATCCAGCCTATATTTTTCATATTATATGGCTGGATACTTTCTGGACAGCCCTTGTATATATCTCCAGTTATTTACACACACACATACACACACACACACACACGTTACAATTTTACTTAGGCCTTAATATGTTATTATTATGCCATTTTACTTATACACTTTAGTTCAATTTTCTCTAAGCAGAACAGATATAAAGTTAGATTATAATTTGGTATGTTTATTTCAAGGTTATTTACACTCTTTTGTTGATTAAAATAGGGACATAGTCACTATGGATTAGGTATTTCTATGCCTAAAATTACTTCTACAGAGTTTGTACCTGAGACCTCAGAAGAGAACAACCATTCCATGTAACTAGATACTTTTGGTAAAATGACAGGCAACAAAAAAATAGTCAGAAATAGTTAGCTGTCTCTAAACATTACCTTCTATTGGGTGGAGATAACATATTTTCCCCATGCCTTTCTACTTTAATGGAAAGCAAAAAATTTTCTCCTTTTGATTAAAGAAAGAAAAGGAAAACAGGAGAGAAAACAGATAAGCAATAGACTTTAAACTAAAACTAAACCCAGCTACAATATTTAGGGAGCTTGTGTTCTGTAAATGAAAGCAAGAACTTCTGCTCAGTGCACAACATGTATCCCCATTATTAGGACAAAACTCAGTCCAGGAGTCTCAATCTTGTACAATTGTTTCTGCAGCATTCCTGCTAACCTGAGTTTTCTCAAAGGCTCTACATTTCCAAGTATGGGTTGTGACCCATCTTGGCTAGCAGGTGAGTGATCTGGCTGCTACTTTCAGAGAATGATCAAAAAAGGAAAGAATTTGGAGAGGATTAAATAGACACATATGAGCATACCACCTGCTGGTACTTTTACCTGTGGTCAGACTTAGTATACCTTTATCACCTCAGATACTCTGAAACCACCATCCACTTACTGAAAAGAAAGATATGTAATGCCCGCATCATTTTAATAGAGGTCCTGCTGGGGATTATATAAACTCCCTCAAGGCTATAAACGAAGTCTCCAGGACATATCAAGAACATGTTGAATAACTTTGTTTCTTATGCATGATAACCTTTGGCTGGCTTGTTTGTAGTCCATTTTCCAATAGCAAGTTATATTTGCCATTGAACAACTGGCCTCTAGAAAGTAAATTTGATTCTCTTGAAGTATTACAAGTTTGCAGCATTTAATCTCACACTTGTAATGTTATCAGAGCTGAATTAGACAAAATTGACATAGGTCTTTACCCTCACTGTTTTTCAGCTTTCAATGTCTCTTCTGATAGCTATTTATCACCCCTTGGGATTTCCAAGCTCTCAGTCTACTATCTAGCATTCCATACTACTGTAAGCCAATGCCTAGTTTGCCTTCTGATACAAAGTTTGTTCTTAATAAATATTTGTGAAATGAATAAATGAATGCATGAAAAACCCCAAGGTCTGAAAGAATTGCTTCAGATTCTGTTAAATGACTGGAAAAATAAGATAAGTTCATGGGTTTGAAATAATTAAGATTGATATACAAACATAACCCATCCTTTACTCACAAGCAACAGATTCCTTTGCTTTATTTTTGAGAAAGAAATCAAGTTGGAAGTTAAATGACAACTAAATTGTATCTTTGTCAACTCAGGCTGTGGTAACAAAACACCATAGACTTAGTGTCTTAAACTACAAGAATTTATTTTCTCAGAGTTCTGGAAATTACAGATCTGAGATAAGGGTGTCAACATGGTTGCGTACTTGTTAGGTTTCTTTTTGTGACTTATGGGTGGCCACCTTCTAACTGTGACCTCACATGACAGAGAGAGAAAGAGCAAGCTCACTAGTGTCTTATAATGGCACTAATACTATCATGATGGTCTCACCCACATGACCTCATCTAAACCTAATTATCTCTCAAAGGTCATATCCCCAAATACCATTGGGCTTCAACATATGAATTTGAGGGGACACAATTCAGTCCATAGCTCACTGGTTTCTTTTATATGCTAATTGCCAAGGACTTCTAGTCTGAAGTTCAGAATACAAGGAAGTAATGTTCTTGGAATAAAAATATATGTATATTTTCCTCAAGTCCACAAAACTGCATAGGGTTTTCTCTACACTATCACTGCCAGTCTTTCCATTTAGTTTCCCTTGGTTCAAATGATGCCATTGCCTTGACAGTACCACCTCTTCCTTCAAACCTCTGGTCCTTTCGTCAGCATGAACACACCTCAAATACTGGAAGTCTCAAAAAAATATTGGAAGTCTCAAATGCTGTTATTCAGAGTGTCATTTTTGGCTTGTCCAAGCTCAAATGAAAGCAGTAACAAGAATTAATCATCTCCTAGGTATTCCTTCCTGTTGGCATACTAGCCATCATAGAATTAGATAGCAAAGAGTGTTTCTATTACCTGTAATAAACAAATAAAACTTGTTTCCATTTCACATTGTTTTATTCTCAAAATGAGATACTGTTTTTTTCCAAGATGCATTATCTTTCACATTTCTAGATCTGTGTTAAGGTCATAAACTCCCTGACCAGCTTTGCTCAGCATTCTATTCATTTGGAACCACTCTTCTTATTGCTATTTGCAGCACCTTCAGTACTCTGGAGTCTAATGAGTGTGCTGTTTGCCACTTCATTCAGAGCCTAGGAGTGGATTTAAACACAGCCAATTCCTGTTGCCTCTCCATTCCTCTTACTTCCATCACAATCTCTCCAATTTCAGAAATCTTCCTTTAACCTCACCTCTCCTCTTTATGGTTCTTCAGCTAATTTGAACAATGTATGAACCTAAGTGGAAGCTAACCAACTTATTTTTACTTACATTTCATAAAACATTGCAACAGCCTACTGGAGGAAATTCAGACATCCTTAGCATTTTTCTTCCAGCAAAATTCGGTTTTGTTCTAAGAGTCCAATGTTGACTCTATTTCTTTTTTATAAATCCATACAAGTTATGATACAGATCTCAGCAGGGCTTTTCAACCTCCTCACCACCACCCCTTGGTACTTGTAGCTCCCCTCAGTGAGGTACCTACTTACATTAGTGTGTTTTCTTCATTTTGTGTTTTTGTTTAACTTCCCTGTGATTTACATTCCTCTCCTCCTGAGATACCAGAGAAATGCAATGAACAAATGCACTCAATGATTTATTACCATTAGCAGCTAGAGTGGAATTATGAACTTTATCAACTTCCTGGCTTTTTGGTTCTGTTCACACTTCACAGAGGAAACACATTAGGCACGAGTAGCTTTCTTCACCTTCCTGTCGATATGTACACTTTACATAACAGACTATCTTTCTCTAGTTCAGTGCTCTGTGGAATCTTTACTTAGAGATAGACAAAGCCTCTCCTTTACTGCTCTTCCAGCCAAGTAGAAAACAATTTTCAAGGACAAACAAATAGGAATACTTTACTATTTATAGCATACAAACTACTATAAATGTGTACTCTAGGTTATCATTTCTAGTGTACCTAATTACTCCATTCTCTTTGAATTGAGAATCTTCTGCTAGGCAAATAGATACATCCTGACCCAACTTATTCTAAAGTTCTTATAAATGCATAGGCTACAGATCTACATTGGATATTAAGAGAAAATTCCGTTTCTGTAACATTCTCTCTGGTCCTCCCAGCAACACTCTTTCAGTCTTGATAGACTGTGGTTCAATGGAATGGCAGTGATTGAGGGAAAGGATGATCATTTTGTACTATGATTTGAGTACTTCCAGTAAAAGAAATACATACACTTCAATAGTTAATAATAGCTAAGACTTTTAACCACAGTCTCTTTCACAGTACTAATATTTCACATTGAAAAATTATACAAGGGCTGTCTGGAAAGTACCCAACCATGTAATATGAAAAATAGAGGCATTTATGCCTGGACATTTTCTGGACAGTTCTCGTATGTTACTGGCTGTGCAACTTTGGTAAACATGAATAAAATTTATGCTGGAGGTAAAATGTATTGTTCACCTAGTCCTTGAAAGTAAACCATCTGCCATTTGGTGTTGTAGTTTTAAGAAAGTATCTACAACTTGCTTGATACAGATAGTGTTTAATATTTATATTGCATTCTCTCTGCTTCTAACCTCCCAATGTTTCTCAAAATGAGGTCTACCTGCATCAAACTCACCTACATAGTTTACCAAAACTGCAGATTCACGAACCCATCACAGGACATGTGATACAGAATCTCTCTGGAGCTGCAGTCTAGAAATCTGCATGTACAATAAGCACTCCAGGTGACTCCATTACAGCTGAGGAATCACTGAATCTTTTTTTTTTTGTGGGTGGTATTAAAAATAAAAAACTTTAATTATTGTAAAAATTAACAATTCTATTTTATCCTATTTAAAAAGAATAGGACTTACACTTTTTAAAAAAAAATTGACAAGTTGAGGACTTTAGTGATTGGCTATGTATGGGAGAAGGAGGGGAAGAATCCTGGAAATAGTGGCATTTAAGTTGAGACCTCAAGGATGCACAGGAGTCTGATAGGCTGGGAAGGAGATGGATGAGTGAATAGTGGGAGGAGAGAGGGTAAGAGAATATTCCAGGCACAGGGAACAGACACAAAGGCTTAAAAGTTTTGCACAAAGAAGCACTTGATCAAAATGCAGTCTTCAAAGAAAATATGTTTAGTTTATTCAGACCCAAAGGACAGGGTAATATGGAAGTTCAGTCCTTGTGACAATTTTATAAATACTTTATTTTTATTGGTGGGAGTGGATAGCTAGAGAGAAGTTAGGAAGATATATGCCTCAAATTGTACAAGTGTATACCATGCCCATGATATAGTGCATGAAAAAAAGTAAACTTTAGTACTTTTGTCCTACCAGGAAATTGCTGACCTGATTCTTTTGATTTGAAAGAAAAATGACATTGGTGGGTGACAAGTGGCAGGTGGTGACCATTGTTAATCTAAAGACAACATCAGAAACACTGAAAATTTACTTCCCAGTAAACTTGACTTTCTGAGCTGAACCACCAAAAAAAGAAAAGTATCATACAATAAAAGCATAGGGAACAGGGATATTTCCAATTACCATTAAATATAATCCAAGTGAAGTGATCCACCATGACTCAGGTGCAGGTTTCCAGTTAATAAAATTTATGACTTTTCAGCTTCCAAAGCTACACTTCCATGAAATAGTAATTTCTTTTTAATTTTGTTTTGTTTTAAGTTGACCACAATTTTCAATCATAGTTACCAGTTCATTACTTGGATGAAGATGACCCTGCAGTCCTTCTTTATCTAACTCTTGAGGTTCCCTTAGAGTATTTTTCATAAGCAAAGTCTACAATGATAACAGGACAAACACATTAATTCAAAAATGAGAGTTTATCAAATGCCACCTTATCAGAGCTGCATTTTTTATTAAATATGAATCAAGTAACCCTTTGAAATGAGGGGTGTAGTTATCCAGAATCATCTTCTTCTCCACTGCATGGCTAATTCACCAATCTTAATTAATATGCCTTTTTTGATGTGTTTTATAAATAAAAGCTGCTATCAATTTTCCAGCCAAATAAATATATTACCTTAATTTTGGAGACATATTTGTATTTTAGAAGGAATTAAAATTTTCTTGGGGGTTCCCTGGTGGTGTAGTGGCTAGGCTTCAGTGCTCTCAATGCTGTGGCCTGGGTTTGATTCCCAGCCAGGGAACCACTCCCACCCCCCAAAAAAATTATTTAAGTGAATCAAAAGGAATGACATAAAACTAGCATGATAAATGTTGAAATAAATATTTAACAGTTAAATCATGCTAATCCTAGTAATGATATCTCTTAAATCAGCACTTCCTTATATATGGAAATGTTAATATTTTAAGAGAAAAAGAGTTCCCAATACAATTAAATTTAGGGAACTTTGTGTTAAACACTTCAGTACAGATTTATTTATTATGGGAATTCTCAGAATCTTTAACATGCTGATATGTGAGGGCTGTCCAGAAAGAAATCCAGCCATAAATACCTCTGTTTTTTTATATTACATGGCTGAATTCTTTCTGGTCAGTCTTTGCATATCACTGATTACCAAGAGCTGGGTACGCTATGCAACATTGCTTAAACACATTGACTGTTTTACTTTTCAGTGCATAGTACAAAACTAGGGTTTCACTATAATATATTTTAGAAAGTTAGAACATATTTGAAATAATCATTCATTTCTAAACTGAAGAAATAGTATAAATTTTATTTAATCATTTCTTTAAAAACAGTGTATAAAATGTCTTCAAATTTTTCAAAACAATAATCACTAATGCTGTCTTGCAATAAGCAAATTTCAGCGTTGGCAGTGTAGTGTCTATACCTTCTGTATTATACATGTAATCAGGGTGATTAAACCAATTGGAATAAGCCAAGATTACCACTTTATATGATCAATCCACAAATTGTAGACACAATTAATTGAATGTGTGTGTGTGTGTGTGTGTGTGTGTGTGTGCAAAACAGAAACCATGGAGAAAGGTTTATTTGCTTCTTTTATTTCTCCTACATATTCTCATTCAAAACAGAAAAACTAAATGCCAGTAGTTATCAGAACGTAGCTATAAAAAATTAAGTAACATTGAGTATTTCTGCAGTATTCATAATTACTTTCAGAAGACTGATCAAGAAATGCAGATCTCAACACACCACAAAGTTGTGGAATGAGCCTTGAGATTCTCAGTAGGCTTTGTAGTCATCAAATTAAAAAAATTGCCATGCAGCCTCAACAATACTGTTCTACAATATATTTTTGGCATTACCATATATATTATAAAGACTATTGTGTTTTTTTATGGGAGGCTATGCATTGCAACATTTTTCTATGATAGCTCTCAGCAGGGTTTATAGCACTCTGATAGATAACCTAGTTTATAGAAGTACTTTACTTGTTTTAAGAGGTTTCTAATCATGTAATCACAAGTAATTTACAAATGGCTTAAAAGAAGGACTCCTAGAGCTTTTGAGTTAATAACATGCATTATCAAAATTCTGTGTTATTTTTTACGTTCCCAAAATGTTCACTCTGTGAATAAGCCAATCTCATTCTCTGTCCTTTTCTATACATGCAAGTATGTGTACATAATGTGGGCTGAATTAGAATGAATACTCTAATTTTATATACCATGAAAACTAGCATCTCTTGATATAATACTGCCTTAAGAGTTATTTTCAAAAACTATTAATGTACCTACATTTTCTGTGGCCAGCCAAATGA
Source organism: Lyroderma lyra (assembly GCA_004026885.1). Taxonomy (NCBI): domain Eukaryota; kingdom Metazoa; phylum Chordata; class Mammalia; order Chiroptera; family Megadermatidae; genus Lyroderma; species Lyroderma lyra. Next base: position 10,839 of record PVJL010020066.1, read on the forward strand.
GTACTTTCTCTGTCCATAGTTTCCAGTGTTTTCCCACTTAACACCATGTTCACCAACTTCTATCGCTCCCCTTATAGAGTTTCTAAAAGTATTCATCACTGATTTTGGAAAAGACCTTTTTGTACAAAAGAATGTGCACTTTCATGTATACACTGTTGGTAGGATTATAAACATATGAAGTTGTTTTTTGGAGGACAATTTAGCAGTAAGTAAAAATAAATGTCAGATATCCCTCACTTATTTTCCTATAAAATATTAAATGTGCATGTCCTTTGACTCACAAATTTCACTTCTAGGAAATCTATTCTTACAAATAATGCCAGAAGTGCACAAACAGTACATGCAATTCATGTGTGGCTCATGAAAGTAAAATATTGGAAATCTCCTAATTGCCCATAATATAAAGAAACATCAAGCATCAGAGTCAGATCTATATATATACTGGCAGAAATATCTCCAATGTGCATTGCTAGGAAAGAGAAAGAGCAAGTCACAAAACAACACATACAACATTATTCTATTTAGCTTTTAAAAATATTACAGAATACCTACCAAACTACTATCATTGATTGACTACATCTGCATAGGAGAATGGGTTGGAACAGATTGGGGATGGAAAATAATTAACTCTTTATATTTATACTTTCATATGGTGTGCTTCATTTTAAAAATAAGCATATAATTGTGTTTTTGTATAACTAATATTTTAAAGGTAAACTGTTACTTCAATAATTTCCAAATCATTCATTTAAAAAATTGTGCACTGAAGAAAAAGAAGTTATGGGGCATTTGATATTAGTTCTCATTAGGCAGAGTAAAATATTGCTAAGGGACACACTCATTTCTCTTAGGCTTTGGGCCAGTGAATGATCTATTATTTCTTTGACTACTGTGGCCTGTAGATCCTGCGGGTCCCCCCCGTTCATGCCCTTATATAATCTAATTCCTTTGAGTACAGGCACAGCCTGTGACTTGCTTGTAACCAACATACTATGAGAAAGGTGCTGGATTATCACTCCCCTAATTGAATTATAATTTATACATATAAGACTCATTTTACTAGCAGTTGGTGGAATCCTTCTTTTCTCCTTCTCTCTCTTTCACTTTCTCTTTTTCTCTCTCCCCCTTTCTCTTTCTCTCTTGCTGGTTTTGGAGAAGCTGCCATGTTAATAGGTTTTATCAGTGGGCCTATGGTGAAAGCCATGTGGCAAGACCATGTAGCCACTCAGAATTACCCCTGGCTGACATAAAGCAAAAAAATGGGAAACTCAGTCCTACAAACCACAGAATAGAATTCTGCCAGCAACCATGTAAGCTCAAAAGAGAATTCTCAGATGAGACCTCAGTCCCAACATCATGATTTCAGCCTGGTGAGACCCTAAGCAAAGAATCCAGTTGGGTGTGCCTAGACTCCTAATCATTAGCAACTATGAAATAATATATGTATATTGTTTTACATATTAAGTTCTTAGGTTTGTGTTCATTTCTTACACAGCAATGAAAACCTAATGCAATTACCTTGTTCTACAATTTGTCTGATAACGTACTAACCAATGGAAGACAAAAGAATACACTCAATCTGTAGCAGGGACCTTTGGTTGTTTCCATGTTTTGGCCACTGTGAACAGTGCTGCAATGAACATTGGGGTACATAAGTCTTTGCGGACAAAGGTTGACTGGATAAAGAAGCTGTGGTACATATACACAATGGAATATTACTCAGCTATAAGAAAAGATGAAATATTGCCATTTGCAACAAAATGGATGAACCTGGAGATCATCATGCTAAGTGAAATAAGCCAGACAGAAAAAAAAAAGAACTGCATGATTTCACTCATATGCGGAATATAAAACTGAAAGCAAAGAAAAAAA